>JARFOC010008444.1:0-10988 GCA_031763485.1 Osmoderma eremita | reverse complement strand
CTAAAAGTTCGTTAATTTTGCGCGCTCATTTGACGCATGCGCAGCGACGCAGGTGCAGAAGCTTTTTAGTGTCGTCTATAAAAGTGAGTTTAGCATTCGGATAGACGCTGATGACACTTGATAGGCAGAAACTCGAGTCCGTCTTTAATGCTTGTACCCCTTTCACTGCTTTTGCCAGCATGGTGATTACAGCAATAAACCATGCGCCTGTAATGTCATTTTTTCGATTAATTGTTTTTGGCACTTTTGATGTCTCTTAATTATTAATTTATTTCAAATAACATTGTTTGATTGCCCATATTTAAACGTTAGTTGGGTCAATCATAATTTTGTTGCCTGTTAAGTTAATGACAGATAAAAGTTGCAGTCTTGCACTTATTTACTTAATATGAACCACCAAGTGCGTATTAAGAAGTGAAGGAAAATTGGAAATTATGGTGAAAATATGGGGAAGCTAACAGTTACGTATTTTCTAGAATGAAAAGTGTTTGTTAACTAAACTTCAAGCAACATCAGGAAAGGATGTTAGAACTGTGGAAATAAATTGTATAGATACAGAAGGAGAAACGTTTAATGTAAAAAGCCTTGAACAAAACATATTGTAATTTGAAAACTAGTTGTTGCATACTTATAGAGGCTGTCGAGAGACTGAAACGAAACGCAATGAGTAGGTACCTACTTAAGAATAAAGACATTACTTCACAACATCGCTGAAACATTTTGATTGAAGACGAACAATTTTTTGAGTATAAATGACGTTTATATCTTCAACCCTCTAGCCCTAGCGGTGTCAACCCCTAAAGTTTTGAATGAGGGTTACATACCTCGTGTAAAAACTTTTTGTTCCTCAAAAATTGTCTCCCTTCAATCGAAAATTGACGTGCCTCATCGATTTTATAAGAAAAACCGGTGCATTCTTTCAATATAATTTCCCATACGTTTATCATCTCTGCCACGCTTTATACATATTCCAATATTAACACGCAGCACTTGCTCTCAAATACCAAATAATCCCTTAAATAAAGAAGCTTAGACGAAGGTCTTTAACGCTATTTAACTCGAAAGTCATTTTTGGAAGAAAAACTATCAAGAAAGAATCTTGTTATTTTTTACCACGCTTAAGCGTATGTCGGTGATTTTGCGACGGACCCCGTATAGGCGTAAAATGGTTACAATCTTCAAATTTTAACATTAGATATTAGAACATAAGGTGCAAAGACGATCCTTTTTTAACTTGAATGAATATCTACATTTAAGTGTTAAAATAGTAAAAAATAAAAAAAAATACCCTTACCACCTCGATGAGTGAAGAACTCCTGGACACGTATTTCGGCAACTAAGTTGCCATCCTCAGTAGAAACTACGTAGTTTCTCTACTCTACTCGTAGTTTCTGCTGAGGATGGAAATACGTGTCCAGGAGTTCTTCACTCATCGAGGTGGTAAGGGTATTTTTTTTTACTATTTTAAGCCACCGTATCCTATTTTGTATTTTATGTTAAAATAGTGTCAAACGTATATACAGAATCTGCTATTAATTTACAATAAAATAGATACAATTTTAAATGAAACATTTACGTTATGTATTATAATTTTTTCAGTTTCCATGCAGTTACGAATCTTCGTTTTTACGTCTTCATTCTCGTTATTCGCCCGAAGGTGAGTTCAATGTTTATGCGGTATTCGGTTACGGACCGAAGAAAATGCGAAAAGAAGCTGACGTCTTATCCGACGCCAAGTCGATATTTTGTATGCGAAATCCTTTAAACCATAGCCATGCCTACAACCAAATCCTCACGAGTAATTTGCATAGCAAGCAGTTGCCATCAACACCGTACACCTCCTTGAAGTTGTGGCGTCCCCTCTTTTCTCTTGTTCTACCTGGAAATACAATCGGTACACAATAGGGGTCTGGATTTGAGATACCTTTTACACAAACATTCTTTATTTTATCAGTATCAAAATCTGTATAATTAATACAGCACACCTATATTATATACGTATATCAAATTGATCTAGATAAAGATGAATCTCGATGTTTTGTCGACAAATCTCGTATACAAAGGAACTAAATGTACGAGGGATATCCGGTTACTACGGTACGTTTGCGCGACACACCGCATACGTCGCTCCGATCAGGTTGAAACTTGCATGCATTTTAGATGTGCATATGTACTGCATAGGTGGCTATTGCAATTGCCCTAAGTTCAGTACAATGTGTTCAGTGATAGCCGGAAAATGTCAGTTCCGATAGAAACATACTCCAAGTTTGAAGTGCGAGCAGTCATTCGTTTTTTGCATGCAAATAATGAAACACCTACCGGAATTCATAAAAAAATACTTACGGAGATGGCGTTATGAGTCGAAAAAAAAAAAAAGGTAGTGTTTGGTGTAAACAGTTCAAAAGTGGACGCACAGCTCTGAACGATGATCCCGAAGGTGTGCGAAAAAAACCATCAACAACGAAAACCAAAACTTTTGACCGACCAACACAAAATGCAACGAATGGTGGCGGAAATGGAGCTTTTAACGCGCTATCGTCGTGAAAATGGATTTCTAGAGTCTATAGTTACAGGAGACGAAACGTGGGTATACCACCATACCCCCGAATAAAAAAATACTTGATGACGTGGAAGCATACGAGTCCACCAACACCGAAAAAATTCAATGCTCAGCAGTCTGCATAAAGGACAATGGCAACCGTGTTCCGCGATATGCAAGGCATGTTGCTCATAGAGTTTTTACCACCGAAAGCGACAATCAACAGCGATATTTATTGTCAAAACCTAGAAAAACTACACAAGCAGCAAAGATGAAGAAGGTTGACGAAAGGAATCAGCTTGTTTGATGACAATGCAAGACCGCACACCTCAAATCAGACGAAGGCCTGGCTTCAGAAACACAATTGGGAAGTTATTGGTCATACGCCCTATAGTCCAGACCTACCTCCTTCTGATTTTCACATATTTGGGCCGTTGAATGCTCATTTGTCGGGTAAAAGGTTTGAAGACGACGACGGAGTTTAAGAGGAAGTACGGCAGTATTTTACAAATTTGGATCGCACATTTTACGAAGAGGGTTTACAGAAGCTTGTGCCTCGCTGGGATAAGCGCCCTAACATGGGCGGCGATTGTGTTGAAAAGTGGCTAACAGTTCACGCTTTTACTTAGTGTATGTTTGATTTCTATGAATAAAGTAGTCTCTCTGTAATTCGCAAATGTATCTTAGTAACCGGACATCCCTCGTAATTTACTAATCCGTGGTAGACGTTTAGCCGCTTCACCCGTACATTCTACCCGTCCAACAGTTTCATCGTGTATCATATGTGTACATGTAAGAAAAAAAAACATATTAACTTTATAAGGCATTTAAAAGTGAATTCACTCTGTATACCCTCTGTACCCCTCTGTATATTATTCACCAGGAGCCATTCCTTGTCTTGTATTTCAGTTTTGATACGTGAAAGCGAGAGATACATTACTGACAGTGATGGGGGGAACGAATTGCCCGCGTTTAGTAATTACAATATAATTCACTTGTCTGGACCTCAAGTTAGGTGTCGTCTCAGAACCATTAATACCAGTTTTTATGACCAATTTTCTTGTATTTAATATCAAAACTAAATTAGCTATTTTGTGACATAATCAATCATATTCCTCTAAAGTATAATACTTTAGAAGAATAATATTTTAATGTATTATGACGTAAATGTCCGGAAATAGGAAAAATGCTCATATTTCCGGAACACACTAAGAAATCCATTAGTTTCACAGTGACCTCGGCTCCATGTACGTATTGATGAGTTCATAAATAGTAGCTTTCCTAATGGGCAGTGCACGTAAAGTTTTCCTATAGCGCTTATCTTGTGAAATATCATCAATCACATGCAGAATGTGGAAGTATTTTTCAGTTTTACGTTTTAAGTTGCGGTTATGCACGGTTAGTTAATTATACAGAGTGAATTCTTGCCAGCTGCGGATAAGAGTAAAAGAAACGCATAGATGTTTCAGTTTGTTAGAATAGAATGCGCATTATTCTACTGTACGGATGCTGGCGAACGTCTGGCTTGTTTCATCTTTATCTATTGCGTAGATATATCGGCGAAATACATTTCTTGTCCATTAGGCTTCTTTCGCGCGGCGTGATCGCGGGCACTCGGTGTGTATGTATATTGTCGAAAATTTGATTGATTTTATATAGGGCGATTTGCGCAGTGCATTATACAGATAGAGCGAAGTAACTGCGACAATTATGCACGTGTGAAGAACAAAGATGATATTTCTATTCTGTAGGAGTTGTAACACGTGCGACGGTGTGCCGAGATTGCGAGAACGATTGCAACACGATATAAACAAATATCTTCTTTTCACATACCTACGAATCGCGCGGAATTACATTGTGTATAGACTGTGGTGCATGTTTAACTTTTCTTAGAGGTTTAAACTTCTAAATTTAAGACTCTGGCCAATCGATCTTTAGTATTTACATAGTTTGTATATTCAAATATATATTCAATTCACTGCATCTTATAGTGATACGTAACCTACTGTATCCTTCGAAGCAATTATAATTATATAATTTCGTAATACGGTAATTAATATTCTTTGGTGTTTTCGTACGATGGTATTATTTTATCACAATATAACAATTATTATTACTGCAGAGAGTGCAATTGTTCGAGATGATGCAAATTCGAATAAGGACTGAGTTGCAATTTAGTTTGAGACTCTTGATGAATAAACATTTAATTATGGAGGCATTAATAATTTATTTTAAAACTCCCTTCTCACTGCGCCGAGATTTCTAGGGGTTATTGTCGCAAAAATCCTCAACAGTTCTACTTCTAACTGTTGCAAGCTCGCTATTGTTGCAAAACTTTTGTTTGACATAACCCCACAGAGAAAAATTGCAGGGATTGAGGTCGGGTGATCGAGGTGGCCATTTTATCGTACCCTTCCCGGCAATAACACGATTAGGAAAGGTGTTTTCTATAAACTTCATTACTAATCTGGTGTTATGCGCGGGACATTGGATCAGAATCGAGGTTAAGTTGACGGACATCGGGAATAATTTGCGCTAGTAGATAATTCAAATATTTGACTGCATTCAAATTGCCGTTGATAATGAATGGTCTTATAATGTTATTACCCAAGGTACCCGCCCAAACGTTAAGTTTTTCGGGGTACTGGGACCAGATGTTGATTTTCTTGAGACCGATATCGCACAACTGAGGGATTATGCTTGCCATGCTTAGAAAGGAGGACCCGTCGGAAAACAGAATATTCGTTTTCGTTAGCCCTTTCCACCACTGACGCACAATACTCCATTCTTACAAAATTGCCCTCGGGAAAAATCTCCTGGCACTTTTGAACTTTATAACTTTTGCATCTGGTGCGTTTCAGAATACGTTCCACTGTACTTCTACTGACACCGATTTCGTCTGCAATTTGCCCGCTAGAGCAAGGTTCGCCCATTTCAACCAACCAACAAACCCTCACTTCTCTCTCCTCCCGTTCGAGAAGTGTTAGAGGGATTTGAGGCTGTTCGTCCATTTGTTGACACTTACTGCAATTCCCGACCACACAGCCGAATTTCCTAAACGCTTTGACGATCCTTGCAATCGTCTAATGCGAAGGAATAGGACGATCCACGTACTCTACGGCAAATAGATGGACCGTGCTTTGATGGGAATTTCCAACAAAATACCATGTTATGACTTGTATCTTCTCTCTCCGGTAAAATAATAATCTATTATAATACACCCGTTTCTTCGTGAAAATGGAAGTAGTTTATATATGCACTTATATCGCTATCATTGTTGAAAAAAAATTCATTTGACATAAACAGCTGAACTGATAAAACATCTTCACTAATTCTTTTACTCATGGATTTATTATTAAATTTATATTTTAGTCAAAGGTTTGTGCTTCTAACTAGCACATATAAAACACAACGAGAAAACCGACATAACCCCAAAAATAGTAAAATGACAGCAGAGATGTGCTCATAGAAATTCGTTCCGTTCGTTATTACAGTCTAACCTTGGTGACGTCACATGAATCTAGTTTAATCCATGGATTTTAAAGGCGAACGCACCCCTAAGAGGCCTGCCCAAACATTCACCTTTTGAAGGTACTGGCTTCGTGCGTCGTATGCAATATCATTCTAGTAGGGTATTAGTAGGGTTATAAGTATGACGCCCATGTAACGGAAAGTTGACTCATCGGTAAATAATGTATTTTTAACGAAATTCTGTGGGTATTACAGCATATTATAAGCGGCTCACTAAATGCGAGCGGGAGGAAGTATTTCTTTTGATTTTCTTAATCGGTACGAACGATATATTTTTTTAAGCCTCTGCGTACAGTGTTATCAGATAGATTAACTAATTGAGCAATTTGTCTGCTACACAATTGTGGCTCCTCCTCCACTGATGGCGGCATTTTTTTTGTAAGGATACAAGCGCCTGTCGTTCTCAAAATTTTATTTCAATAAAGTTACCCAATTTACCGGCTGAGTAAATTAAATGAATTAACTTTAACGCCCGGGAATATACATATGAAAACACTTTTGAATAATAGACACGAATCTGCACAAATATGATAATATTTCTTTATACTACTTTATTATTAATTCAGTGTACAGTATGCTATCGAACGCTTTGGATATACCTATGTTAATTATGATCAACTTATAAGAAAAATTATACGTTTCTTTTAAATCGAATTTGAAAATACTATTGGCTGTGTGACAGGAGTTTCCCATTAGTTTGCAAATTTACTTCGTATTTGGTTTACGCTTAAAATAGCTATTATAGTTTATTGTCACTGTAACTATCGGTGTTAACTTATTCAAGTTTATTTAGATTCATTACATCAAAAGTAGTTGCTGTTTGTGCTATAAACAACATCTAATTTTGCCATCTACCGCATCTCAATCTCCAAGAGGCTCTGTCTCTAAAACCATCTTCCTCCTCTCTTCTGCATACCTTCATTAATTCCTTTTTCCCAACTGTTTCTTGGTCTTCTTTTTTTTCCTTGTATTAGCTGGCTTCCATTTCTAAACCCGTTGTCGTAGTCTATCCTGGTCCATTCTCCTCATGTGGCCATACCACAATAGTTGTTTCCGTTCTATAATATTGATTAATGTTGTGTCAACTTGCATTATTTCTCTTATTCTTTTGTTACTTTCGTGGTCCAATAATGGAGGCGATGTTGTCAGAAGATATTCTCACAACATCGCCCCCAATACATCATCTTTGTTGACATTATTTTGTTTTCCGTCTTATTCAACGTCCACACTTCACTTCCATAGGTAACACAGCTTTCGACAAAAGAGTGGAACATCGGGTTTTTGTCTCCATGTTGATCTACAAACCCCATCTCGAAGAACTGTTAATTAATTTAATAGCTTGCAGTTATGGAGATTACCAAGATGTTCCTCCTACTTCTCTACGCTGTCTAATATTCCTTCTTTCTTGTATTTTCTTTATAAAAAATCGAAATCCCGAAAGGTTTTCTCCCTTTCGTCCGCACAGCTCACATAAAATAAGAAAAAAGAGAAACAATAAAAAAGCTTAATCGATTTTATATCCCGCTTTAATTAGAGACTTTTTTCGAATTCCGTTCACTCAACGCTCTCCGGGCGCGTTAGCATCTCCGTCTTCTTTTACAGCGTTCCCGTCATCTTGTTTCTTTTTCGGTGCATCTTTCCACGTCGACTTAATTCACTTTAACGCGTGTAATTAAAAATTATGTTAAGAGTCCTCTTAGATGATATCGGCAATTTATCGCTTAACACCATATTAATTTGTTTCGTCCCAGGGTTATTATACAAATAATGAGATATTTATGCAGCCGACCGTACTTTCAACTTTGTTGATTTATCGTCCGTTTAACTGTTTAACGTTTTACGCTTCGCGTTTACTTTTTATGCATGTATGTATTTATATACTACACACCACCGATGTACACCAGCGAGTCTTTACGAACCCATGAATTCGTAAATAATTTGCATACGTCTTTCAACCCACCCGTTTGTGGTGAATACAACTGCGGTTGTATAATATGTCTGTATTTCCTTCGTAAACTTTTTTATGCTTTGTCATTCCTTCAAATTCATTATGTGCAAAGACACAATTGAACGAAAATTCTACCTAATGCAAACTCAGATATTAAATGTTCAACATCGAAATTCCAATATGGGGTATCGGGAAATCCACACTACACAAATTGATTTAATAACATTCGGGACATTCGGCTCCCATTGTGCTCTTAAAACATGTCCCGCATTTTATTAAATCAATTTGTGTGGTGTGGATCTCCCGATACTGCACACAAAAAAATTTAGAGTAAATATTTCACACTAGCCGGTGTTTATATAGGTCCACTTGTTTTAGAGTAAAATAGGTACAGGGACCAACAGTCTAAAACCTAAAGTAAAATGTTCTCTACTTAGTGAAAAAGATATCTACACTACTTTTACACGTTTTAGATTACATATGCATTTACACTATATTACAGAACTCTATCAAGTGTAAATATTTAAAATGATTATTTTCCTTCTATATATAGTATGTATACTTACGCACACAAATTCTAGATATTTAATGCTTATAAAAGAGTTGTTTGTCTTATACGTTGGGTTCTGTAGATTACCAATGTTACGAATAAATGTAAAGATTATAAACAAGTTTTTTTTTAATGCAAACTAGTAGCCGTATTCATATAACCAAAGGGTAATAAAGTAATAAACAATAAAAATAAAACATTTTCATTATTTACTTGCAAACATTACATTTTTATATAAAATTCTTCTATTCTAAAATACATTTTAATCTAAAACTATTTTAACAGCAGTTTATACCAACGAGTAAATATAACAAAGCGTTGAATGTTTAGAATGTCTTAAGAAAAAAGGAACATAACCCTCTATTGTGAAATTAATTAGCTCGAACAGTATACTGACAAATTGCAACAGATATTTATTCACCAACAGTTATACATTAACAATAATACAGTGAATAGAAGTGCATGCGTAAAATTATTTATATTAATATAACTTACTTTTGCAGATTTCATGTGCGATCATACACTTCACACTATATAACATAACCACTTAAGCAAACAAAATAGAAAACCGGCATGGGATATTTCCGATGTTTCTCGAAAACAGTCGAATAAGTACTTTACATTACTTTTTGAAGAAATTTTACACTGTCGCGAGTAGCAGACAACTGTAATTGTAATTGTTTAGAGTTAAAATAGAGTAATTCGACCATTAGTGTAAATGCTAGCGTAGAATTTACACCACGTTTTTAACTCTCAAATATTTCCCATTAACTCTAACTATTTCACACAGTCCAAATTTCGAACTGTGTGCGTATGTATTAGTGATACCAGCGCACAGACCTTGCAACTCTTCATCGAAATTCGCTTTTGCATTGCTGCCACCTCCCATTTTGATAATTTTTTTAAAACATATGTACAATGTTTGCCACTTTATGGCTTAGTAGCAATAAAGTGGCAAGTAAATAAAGTAAATTTTAGGTTGTTGAATTACCAATTTATCCGTTAATTAGTCGCATGGGGTCAATGTAACCCGACGCTTCATTTGGCCGCCAATTATTTTACAACTAGGAAAATTTTAACGCTATCCCTTCCTCAACCTTCTTAGCGAGGGGTCATGCGCATGTTTCAGTATTCAGTGTAATTTTTACTCTTATGCAGTAAGCAGTGTATTGCGTTTTGTACATTTCTGACCCCACGCCACTAAGTGCATAACAATTTTACAATTTTTATCATTAGAATGTTTTTGCTTTATAATCAAATTTTATATAAATTGATAAATTATTACTTTCTACTGATCTAATAGTATAATTACTATCAGAATGCCTTTATCGAATTCAGGAATTGCAGGCAATTTTAATTGGAATTACGACGAAGATGATGATCCAATTTCTGATGAAACGAGTGACAGTAATAGTGATTATTACGATAAATTTGGTGAGCACCACCCCGACTCAGATCAAGATGCAAGTGAAGACAGAATTGGAGAAGACGAGCCGGTTGAATCAGCAAACTACTTTCACACCAAAGAAAAAGATATAAAATGGAGGAAAATAGCTCCACCGATAAATGTTAGAACTAGAAAGCATAACATTGTTTATTGCTTACCGGTTATGAGACAACGCGCAAGAACTGCATCCTGTCAAAACCTTTTCTTTATTTTTTGATGAAAGAATTTTGGATTTACTTCTAAAATATACTAATATGAATATCGTTCGTGCCAATTTTGAAAGAGAAGGAGATGCTAATCATGTAACACCTGAAGAAATGCGGGCTTTTATCGGACTACTGCAGACTTCAGTCTTCCCATTTAAATTTTGAAGAACTGTCGGCAAAAGATGGGACATGATGTGACATATTTTGCGCAATGTCATCTAAAAGATTTCTTTTCATATTGAGATGACTAAGATTTGACGATCTCGCAACTCGAGAAAAAAGGAAAGAGACAGATAAGCTCGCCGCCATTAGAGAATTTGTCGATATTCTATTAGACAATTTTTCTTCCTCGTACAGAACAGGCGCATATATTGCGATCGACGAACAACTTATCCCATTCCGTGGTCGGTGTAGCTTTAGGCAGTATCTGCCAAACAAGCAAAGCAAATTGGCATTAAAGTATTTGCTATGGTTGGTGCGAGGACAATCTATATGAAAACCTTCGAAATATACATAGGAATTCATCCAGTAAGATTGGTTCAATCAATCAAAAGTACAAAGCGCAATGTGACTACACATAATTGGTGCACAAGTATGCCTCTTCTTAGATCACTACTTACGGATTATAAACTGATAACGGTCTGTACCTTACGAAAAAAAATAAGAAAAAAATTCCTAAAGAGTTCGGGACCAGGCAAAAATTCTTCGGGTACATATTTTTCTTAAACGCACACAAGAACAGATGTTTTTAATTTAAGAACGTTATC
>JARFOC010008433.1:0-10988 GCA_031763485.1 Osmoderma eremita | reverse complement strand
ATTCGACGATTTGGCAACCGTGTATCGAATTCTCATAAGCTCTGTACTGCATTCGGAGGTTGAGACGATCTATAGTTCATATTTCTCAAATATATAATGCTAGTTAAATCTAATAATCTAACACTACCGACTCTAATACGTATATGGAAGTCAAGGTAAGCAATGCAGCACTTCGAAAAATATCCCTGCATGTATGACGCCGATTAATATTAAAAATACATCTTAGGCAAGCCTTTTGTAGTATCAAGATCCTACCAGCGGCAAACGAATTGCCTGAGAGAATAACAACATATCTCAGGTGAGAAAAAACATTTGCATAATAGGCAGTCATTGCGACCTCAAAATTGACACTACGGGAGATAACCGTCAATAGGTGACTGGCGCTGAACAATTTTCCAGCTACGTATTCAGTGTGAAATCTCCACCACAGTTCAAAGATCCAGTCTCCAACCCAGGAGGAGCGCACTGTCAGAACAGGTAAGAATATCCTCATTATATTTAACATTAAATATTTGCCCGCTGTTTGTGAAATTCAACAATTTGTTTTTGTTAGTATTCAGTTCGAGATTATGATATATAAACCAAAACTGTAAAACTGATAAATTATTTTTCAAGTCCGAATAGTTCTTTTTCGCTTTATCATGGTTATGTCATCTGCAAATAGAATCACAATATCACGCACTACTAGATTGTAAATATATGATGAGAAAAGCATAGGATCAAGAATGGAGCCTTGAGAACCTCATCTGACACGACCCTCCTTTCCAATGTCACTTCATTTATAATATTACTAAGTGGGTTGTGGAGGTTCGATGAGCGTAACTAAGTACGCTTAATGAAATGTAACGATTGAGTAGTACATATAGAAGTAATTTATAAACGTATTCGTTCTATTCAATGCGTTAGTTATACTTTTATGGAAATACTAATACCAAAAGGAGTATCTGGTGGATAAATCTTTTTACACAGTGGCTGACTTTTTCAACATAGTTCTGACGCTTAGTTAATTATTGATTATTATATACTATATATTTTTTTATCTGTGTTTGTTTATATACATGTTGTTTTATCACTCAAACCTACTAAGTATAGGTGCAATATTTGTATATATTTTTTCTTATGTTTGCCTACTTTGTTAGTATATGTCCTATTTAATTATATGTGTGTTCTTAGTTTTATACAATGATTAATGTTAAGATGAGACGTGTTCTACGCTGTGGCATTATAGCAATAAATTATTTATGATTATTATATTATTATCAATTATTACACACTCGACCATATGGTGCTGTTTACTATGCAACAATCTATGGATTTCGTGATGTTGCATTCTATTGCATCGTCTTTATATTCTGTCCCGTTTATATACAATTTGTATAACCTCCAGGTTACATGTTATACTGACTTAGACAATATGCAAGTACAGAAGTATATTATTATACTACAACACACTAATTTCTGCAATAATACACCTAATTCTTTAAATTGGAACAGCACAGAATCAATTAATTCGATCCCATAAATCAAATAATAGGAAGCAAACCCAGCTACCGAAGTTTTCAGATTGCTTTTTATCGACTCTCCTCCAAAAAGAAGCAAAAAAAAAAGAAGAGATTTCGTTCACTACTTTGTTGATGCCGTTCCAAGAATCCTCCACGGAATACGAATTGTCCGCTTAGCCTAGGGCCGAACCTCTCACCGAAATTGAAGTTAGAGGCGGTACAGGTACACAGAAAGATAGATGAGAAGTTAAATATTTATAAACGGAGTACTCGGTTGTGATTCGAAGCTACTACGATAATCGGCAGCAACGAGTGAGTACTGGAGACTGAAATGGACAAATCGGGTGGCCTCTTCTTCGATTTACTGAATAATAGTCCACGGAAGATGTACACCTGAAGCTCGTCGCACAATATATATGAATTAGATTTTTTTCTGTTTTAGTATCCTACCTATTTGCACGAAGTCGAATACGACCGTCATCGTAAAAGTTATGTACAGTCACTCGCAAAATTGAGCGTACAGCAACCAAAAAATAAAAGCAACGTGGTTTTGCAAAAAAAAAATTATATAACAAGAAATACAAGTAATATTTCAATAAATGTACAAATTCAACTACACGATTACGGCCGACAAAAATAAAATGCAATGATATTAACATCCCTGTTAAGAGAAACTGAAAATAAAGACATATGCTACCGCAAAATTAAGCGTACATTTAAGTTACATTTGCATCAGTACTTGGTACTATAACCTTTGGCTTCAATGACAGCCTGTAGTCGTTGTGACATAGAGTCTACAAGCTTCTGTCACTGTCTGGGAAATATTTTCCCAAACTTTCATTATTTCACGTCGCAATTCCGCCTTGTTGCTACGGTTATGATCCTTCATAGGTTTCTTTACTTAAGCCCACAGGTGCTTAATTGGATTTAGATCAAGGGATTGAGGGAGAGTCTGCAGCAACCTTGGTACATTACGTATTAAGCACTGCCTGACTAAATATGCGGTATGCTTAGGGTCATTGTCTTGCTGAAAATAATAGACCCGTGGCATACCGAGTTTTATAGCTGAAGCTCTGAGATTTTTCTTAAATATGTCAAGATATTTTGTCTTGTCCATAATACCGTCAATGAATTCCAAATTTCCGGTACCTCCAGCTGCTATACACCCCCAAAATAGTATGGAACCACCTCCATCTTCACAGTGTGTTGAATGTGTTTCTAGAATAATTCTGTTCGCGGCTACCTCTATACCATTTGCCCACCCTCGGAGTCAAATAAATTTATTTTTGATTCGTGTGAGAATATAACACTCCACCAAAAATCTAGAGAATGATTTATATACTTCTTTGCAAAATCCAGACGCTTAACACGGTTTGTTTTAGATATTAAAAGTTTTCGTCGGCAAACTCGACCATTGTAACAGTACTTATGCAATACCCGACGAATAATATCATTTGGTACGCGTTTTCCAACGCTTGCCTCAACATCCATTGCTAGTTTAGGAACACTTAATTTGCGATTAATCTTAATTTTTCTTATAATATATCGTTCATTTTTAACATTCAATATGCGTTTTCTTCCACGACCAGATTTATTTTGTAAAGTTCTTTCATATTTATATTCATTTATTATTTTTTGGATTGTAGAATGTGTCCTTCCCACTAAATTACCAATCTCTCTTAGCGACTTTCCTTGAGAACATAATTTAATTATAAGTTCTCTGGTGGAAATGTCGGTTTGACGTCGTTTGTGATCCATGATTCTTATCGCAACGAAAGTTGGTTTTATACTGATCACACCTGATGAGCATATAGTACAATTACATAATACAACGAGTTGCATTGTATTCTTTTATCTGAGGCGCATACACATTCATATAGATCCGGGGGAAGTACCCGTACGCTTAATTGTGCGGTAGCATAATATGTTTTTATTTTCAGTTTCTCATAACAGGGATGTTAATATCATCGCATTGTATTTTTTCTGACAATAATCGTGTAGTTGAATTTGTACATGTATTGAACTATTACTTGTATTTCTTGTTATCTAAATTTTTTTTTTTTGCAAAACCAGGAGGCTTTTATTTTTTGGTTGGTGTACGCTCAATTTTGCGAGTGACTGTATGTATATAGAGGTTAGAACGTGTGGTGAATATTTGGGTATGTATGTTGTTAAATTAACAGCTGTTTTAAAAATGGTAGACTTTGGACGACCACAGTAACACATCAAAACGTCAATATTCTGACAGTTCTGTCATTCTCTTGGTTTACCATGTGATTATAATGGGGAATACCGTTACCACCGAAATAACAAGGCCGGAGGGCTAATTTGTGACATCATCATACAGGGTGACGCATTAGTTTGACAAAGCTCGATATATCCGTTGTCATAAAAGATATCAAAAAAAGTTATTTACGAAAATTGTAGACAGTCTTAAGCTCAATATTTCTAAATTTTCATATATACAGGGTGTTCCTTAACATGATCAAAGTAACACCTAAACAATATTATTATATTATAAAATTATAGCATACCAGTGGATTTATACGATTGTTGAAAATCTATGTCTGTGAAAACTTTATAACTCACAGAACTTACCGTTAAGTAAATCCCTTCTCCCCCCCCCCACCCATATTCCTTGATGGATTTGTATTTTGACCATTTCATTTTCCTTAAATACACGTTATTTATATAAAATACAAAATAGGATACGGTGGCTTAAAATAGTAACAAATAATCCAGGAGTTCTTCACTCATCGAGGTGGTAAGGGTGTTTTTTTACACTTTATTTACGCAAGACATGCCCAAAATACACAATATTACACAAGAAGGGGCTATCGAGAAGCATAATAAATTAATAAATCAAGATATAAGGAGATATTCAGTAAGAAAGATAACCGCGGGGCAACTTCTTGGATCATGGTTGCCAATTCTGAAATATGAAGAACCCGATCAGCGCGGTTAACCAATAATATTGAGAAAAAGGACCATAAGGATAATGGCCTGGTTGTTCAAAAAAAACAAACAAACAGAGACTTGTTGTACTTCCATTGAAGTGTCGCTTGGTATTTTGGGTGATGTAAGAAATGAATTATAAAAATTCGCCAATACAGTAAATTTTCGCCACTTCCATCATCGTATTTTTAATAGAAGTTGCCGGAACAAGAGGAGGCTAAGAAAACGCGATTTTAGAGCAGGGAAACAGAAAAAGGAAAACTGAAATCGAGAAGAGTATGGTACACAAACTTATACACATATTTTGTATGTAATTATGTATCTTTCAAAATTCTCTTTCCTGTTTGAATTAATCAAAATGTAAATTCCGAACATTTAATGTATTTGTTTCCGTGGTTGTTTAGTTCGCTACCACCGAAATAATAAGGCCGGAGTGGTTCCTAAAGCGACCCATGGCTTCTCTTACGTTGCATTATAGTAAAACCATAACAAAAGAAACCTTTATCATCTTAATGCGAGAAGAACGTAAGTACGTGTTTCCCCCTTCAGTAGTATCTACAAACAAAAATAATGTTAATAACAGTGTATTATTCAAGTGCTGTTCTGTGCAGTGCATAGTACAAGGTACTACGTCTAACATTATTTTCCATTGTAGATTGTACTGAGGATGGAAATTTAATTGCCGAAATACGTCTCTAGAGTTCTTCACTCATGGTAAGGATTTTTATGAACCAAACATACGTTTTCTTCAATGGAATATATTATTTCAGATTTAGATGAAGCTCATGCTTCGCACCCCCAATATGCAATTTCATTGCATTATACAGCGTGTTTCATTAGTTGTGGTCAATTTTGTATGCAAATCACTGTGAGTTCGAGGAGTTGTATACCGTAAATGACACTCTGAAATTTTTCTTTTACAAGCATAGGTTCTTTTTTATATTGGCACACTTTTATAGCAAAGTAAATTTTTTTCAAAATCGTCAGAACTGAATGCCGAGCCAGTCAAAACTCAAATAAATTAATATGTCAATTATTTTAAATGCATCACCCTATATTTTATATCATAAAAAGAAAGAGGATCCACAAGTAATTTTTCCTTTTCCAGATTTTTTTGTCTCTTCCCTTTTTTTTGAAATAATTTTAAAAAATCTCACTTTTATAAAAAGGCTTTAAAATATCTTAGAAATTAATGACTTTAGGTATAGAGAGTCCGTAATAAAAATGAATGTAACTAAACTAATTCATTTTTATTACGCAAGTTAATTAAAGTCATTAATTTCTAAGATATTTTAAAGCCTTTTTATAAAAGTGAGATTTTTTGAAATTATTTCAAAAAAAAGGGAAGAGAAAAAAAAACACGGAAAAGAGCTCGGAAATTACTTGTGGATCCTCGTGTGGAGTCTCGTGTTTGATAAAAACGGCCGAAAAAAGTTGGGTATAGTTTTTATACCAGACTCAGTTTTGCAAATGTAATTTCGATAATTTATATGAATAGATTCGTCTTTGGCACTACGGCATACCAGTCCGCATGATTTTATACAAACTGTATACGTATTTCGGCAACGAAGTAGCCATCCTCCGGCACCGAACGGAAAATTTTTCGAATTTTGATATAACGTTGTTTCATCCGTTTTCTGTTGACAAATTGTGTTAAAAATATGTATAATTGTACAATCAGCAGTAGTGTTTTGACGAAGTGCCATAATTTTTCATTTAGTGAATTGTTTATAAAAACCAACATTATTGTAAGATATACATAAACACCTGCGTACGAATCTCAATATCAATCGTAAAAGAAATTGTATTCAAACAGCACGCATTTATTGGAATGCTTGTAGTAATCTTATGAAAGAACTTCAAAATAGTAAAAAATAAAGGAAATACTTCAGGCTAAAACACGAGTTAAGAAAGCGAGCGATATATTCACCGGAAACCTGACATTGGTGACGTCACACATTAGTACTGACGCCTGGTATTTCCGGTGATACCGGGTAGATACGCTAAATCAACATTGATATAATTCCAAGGCAAATTACGTAAATTAAAATCACCAATAATTCAAATAAAACCTAATTTTTACTAAACACTCGATGCTAGAGGTTATTAAAATATTCTACGATATTAACATAATTAGTGTGCGGTGGACCATAGTTTTCTTGTAGGCTACAGATTTCTTATTTCACATGATTTCCGCATGAATTAATTTCAATCGAAGAATATTTAATTCAAAAAATATATATTCGTCTACATCCCAAAAATTTCCATCACAAATGTGTTATTTTCATATAACGCTTCATTCATAAATTTAGCCGGAATTTATGGTTTCCGTGCCAAAATCAAACGCCAGCGTTTGCAGGGCATCTGATATATGTATGTATGTGTACGTGCAATGATTGTAGACGATCAGATATTGAATAATGTTTACGTTCCGAGAGATTATTTCCCAAGATCAAAGCGCAAGCCTTTGAAGCCTTTTTTTACTATCGAATGGTTAGGGAATCGACAAGAAAATGTTAGTTGGTTCTTTATCGGCCTGTTTCTCCTTAATCAGCGGGATTATCCGCCATTTCGAACGAATAAGGAATTTAAATAAATTTAAATGCAAATGAAGACTGCATTTGTTACCTATACCTGTTAAGTAATATATTTGCATTAAAAAAAATTGTAACGATAAAGCTCTGATCACAGCTATACGGGGGCCGTGTGCGACACAAGTTCCATGTCCCTTCAGATGCATTTTCAATCTTAGAAAGAGGAAAAAGTCACAAGGACTCAAGTCAGGTGAATAAGAAGGCTGAAGAGCCACAGAAATATTTTTACTGGCCAAAAAGCCGTTTATGGAAACTGCTGTGTGACAAGGCGCATTGTCATGATTCAGGATCCAACCGCTATTGGTGTTTGGTCTCACACGCATGACCCTTTTTCGGGGTCTTTCGAGAATCTCTGAGCTTTCGAGAGACCTGGGTGATTAACTGTCTGACCTTGATGCACGAGCTCTTTGTGAACGATTCCCTGGCTATCAAAGAAGCAAATTAGCATGCTCTTGATCTTTGATTTGCACATTCTTCCTTTCTTGGGCATTGCTACACAATGGGCTCAACTTCACCCAACAACCATCCTATACTGAGGATGAATTATTTAATAGGTTCCACATCACACTTATAAGTCGCTGTTTCCCGGAAACTAAAATAACAGTTAGAGATTAAAAAAAGAAACAATATCTTAATTAACGAATAGATTCTGAGCTAAGACTACGAAAGAGGGTGACTGCTATCAAATATATCGACAACCTAGAAAAGAATACTTCAGAATAATACGAAACGAAAACGTAATAGTGAATACATCGAAAACTCTGACAATAAAATCAGAACAATTTGGGATATCATTAATAGAGAAACGAAAACTACAAACGTTAATGGGGATGCAACGCTCTCATCGTCTGCCAATGACTTTAACGCATATTTTAGCGCGGTTGGCGAACAAACAGCTAAGGGAATAACCTCACAACATTCTTTCGAGGAATTCTTGCATACCGTTAACCTGCAGTGTGGTCATTCCTTCATTTTCACAATCACCTGCCGACGAAATTCGAGAAATTATAAAACAGCTGAAGAGCAAATTCACGAGAGATTTATACGATATATCCACGCATCTACTAAAACACCTAGAGGAGGAGCTGAGTACCCCGCTAGCAGACATTTTTAACAGGTGTCTAATGGAGGGAGTGTTTCTCGCACGATTGAAGGTGGGTAGGGTGCTACCTATTTTTAAGAAGGGAGACAGAAAGAAATGCGAAAAATATCGCCCAATCAACATCTTGTCGTCAATTTCCAAAATATTTGAAAAGGTCATAGCATCTAGGGTGACACATTACTTTGAGGGAAAATAATTCCTATCGTCCAGGCAGAACGGACATAGGAGGGGCCGCCCAACGATCAGCGGAGTGGCACAAATAGTAGAAGAAATCTATAGTGCATTCGATGAAGGCATGTGTTCGAAAATGGCCATCCTAGACCTCACTAAGGCGTTTGATTGCGTGAACCACGACATTCTAATAAATAAACTGGTGTTTTAATTAGATATAGGAACGCCCTTACCTCTACTACAATCCTACCTCAGCAATAGGACACAGATTATAGAGTGGAATGACGGTAAATCCTATTGTGAAGGTACTAAATATGGCGTTCCTCAAGGATCAATACTAGGACCCCCGCTATTTATGATATACACCAACGATCTACCTGCGAATCACGACGAAAACGCAATTACCATATACGCAGATGATACGACAATACTAGCGAGGGAGAAGAATGCGGCAGCTCTTCAGAAAACCTATGATGGGGCACTGGGCTCTGCGAAGGAATGGTTTGCAGCAAATAAACTAAAAGTAAATGCAGAAAAAACGAAACAGTTAACGTTTTATGCGGGTAGTGCTATCCAGTCGGAGATCAAAAACCCAGGCATTGTTTATAGACTCTCAACTGAGGTGGAATCGACATATTTAAGGTTTATCCGGCAGGCTTTCGTGCGCGCTATACTCCATAGTCAGAATCAAACATACAGCAACTAGTGGAGCTGCGAGGTCGGCATACTTCGCCTACTTCCACTCCGTAATTGGTTATGGGATACTCCTGTGGGGATTGTCTGCGGAGGCACAGAGGATATTCACGTTGCAAAAAGAAAACTATCAGAATCCTGTGCGGCCTGGAGCGAAGCGACAGCTGCCGATGCTACTTTAGAGGAGAAAAGATACTCACTCTTCCATCAATCCACATTTTGGCAGCCGCGACCCACGTGCACATCAGCTAAAACTTATTCTCCCTCAACGGAGAGCATCACGAACACAACACTCGTCAAAGAAACAACATAAGAATCCCATACCATAGGTTGCTCGGCTCCCAAATATCGATCAACTAATGGGGATCTAAACTATACAACCTAATGCCACGTGACATAAAGACACTACCTCTGACCAGGTTCAAGACCCGGGTAAAGATAATGTTTATAGATAAGGAGTTCTACACTGTGGGGGAGTGCCACATCTAGTGTTTATTCTGAAAACTATGGATAGTTATTACAGAAATTCATGAGTATCTCGCAAAATCCAAGTCATGTGCCGTGGTGATTTAGAAGACCACCATAAGCCTAGCCGCACTATTGCTTTGGAAAATCAGATCTGCCGGACATCCGTCCCAACGTAAAGTCCAGTTGGTTCATGAACTAAATGAAGATGACCGCGACAGACGACTTGACTTATTCCAACCTTTACGTGCTCACTGTATAACTTTACTGCTGGTTGCTTAAACAATTTAAGCATGAATGAAAAACCCACTCACTGTTCTGAAGTATATTTTCTTTGTACGAAATCGTTCTAGACTTGAACATGTTTTCTTAGTATGAAATAAACACAGGACACTAAATAATTTTCATTTGTAGAATTTCAAGCTCATCTCGTCCACTGTAAGGCCCGAACAAAATAAGTTTTGTACGCTAGAATTTAGATTCCTTCTTTTTCTAAAGAACCGTAGTTCTTGTAAATTTTCTACTTTGCGGTAATTTTTCATTTTTTTTACATCAGATCCATTCTATACGTACAAAACATACAATCTCCAATCACGTTTTCATGCACGTAAAAAATACATCCTGCCGAAGACGTTCTGGTCAGCCTTCCTACTTCAACCCCAAATAAATGACCCGCCGCCACTGGTATGGAATCTATTCGGAAAACGTTTCGAATTTATCACCGCCACCTCATTTTTAATCCGAAACGAGTTCCGGGCAGACAGACGGCTATTTAATTTAGACGGATCCCAGTTCGGGGCGTAATGACGTGCTAGTCGGAACCGATCCGGACAGCCCCAGAAAGGGCCGAGGTTGATGTATGGGCTTGATAAGCACCCTTTAGAAATTCCTGAGGAGGGAGGGCGGATCGAAATTAATTCTGGAGGTGGGGCTAGGTTAAGCGATTAAAAAATCGTCCTTAAATTGGAAAAAATATGTGAGAGGTCCGTCGAAAGCAATAAATTTACTGCGTTAGGATGTCGGCTGTGGTTAATTTTAAGATTAATCACCATAGAGCATGAAGCGGCAATTATAAGCTTTGATAGGTTATTGGAAATCGTTTGGAAGTTTTGGCAAAATGTGGCGGTATCTTATCGGGGTCATACCGTCTGAAAAGTAGCCAGAAAGTATCAGGGACGACAAATTCTATAATCTCCAATACGAAAGAGTCTTAACGAATGCGCAAGATGTGATCACGAAAAGGCAGATACATTATCACGAGGGTTTCAAGGTATTATCAAAGTATACCGCACATATAGATACTGCAGACTCTGAAATTAAAACCTCTCTAGAAGTACCACTACAAATGCATTTACCTGTTAGATAGGTATTACAATCTATGTCTCTATGTACAATCCTTCCGGTTGATTAAGCATACTTCGTCACGCTTACCGAACCGCAACAATCTACTTAATAATGTATAAATATTCACATAGCACGTATGATTGTGTGATCTCAGAGGTATAT
>JARFOC010008412.1:0-10989 GCA_031763485.1 Osmoderma eremita | reverse complement strand
TTACATTTATAATTTTCATATATTTTTAGATAATAGTGACACTGGAAGAAGAAAGAGAATCTGACGGAATATATGTATGTGATATATGCAACAAAAATTTACAGCAATTACCTGGACCATCAAAAGCAAATACTGGACAAACAGACACTGGCACATTAGAGGTGAGTATTGCAAATGTCCAAGAAACTGAAACACTTCATTTTCAGGACACCCATATACCAGTGCCAGAAGGTACACCAAAGGCAGCATCTTCAAAAGTATGTAGTGGGCATGTCTTACGTAAAACTACAGCAATGTGTGTTGTAGAGGAAAGCAGATTTGAGTTGGAGCGATTATGTTCGAAAATTAAAGCAGCCAATTTCTAAGAAGTTAAGGCCTACTGCCAAAAGCCCATTAGGTGCTGCCAAGCTGGAGTATTATAACAGCAAGATAGCATACCTAAAAGAGAAATTGAGGGGCAAAGACAAAAAATGGACATTGCATGGAATGAAGGGCAAGACGACGGGCGCATAATTTTTACATTACATTGTTTTATGAAATTGTTTTTGTGTTACTTCTAATAATAAATGAATGTAATTGAAAATGTTTATTGCATCTTGGGTTAAACTGTCGAATCAAATGATTACAAATTTGCAATATTCGGTTATCATAATTGGAATGACAATATGTGGCACTTCTCAATTTAGAACTACAACTGAGCGAAATGATATAATGGTGGGTTTTGTTAATCGAAACCTATCAAAAAATTCATTGTCGTTATATTTTGTAAAACAAGCTTTTCTTTTTCTATATATTTTTCTTCTTACTACTACTTCTAATTCTTCTTCGGATAAACTGGAACTACTATTTAAAATATCCATTGCAAATTAAAAACAAGCTTTTGATAAATAACCGGTCACCTGTCAAGTTATTGCAATGAATGAACTTGAAACCTATGCGCAGGCGCGAAACCCGACTTTAGCGCTAAAGACACGCTAAAGTGATGAAATCGGGACTTTAAAGTTAACGGCGCCTTTTACTTTAAAATGTGATTATGAAACGGATCGCTGCAGTTGAAGTCGACTTTAAAAGTTAAACGAACTTTTAATATATTATGAAACCAGGCGTTAGTACCATCTGATTCTATCAAACTTTTGGGTATACAGCTAGAATCAACTTTACTCTAGGGGGATCACTGTACCAGCTTACCGGAAATTACATGGTATATGATACGCATTTAAGTGCCCACGACTACAAATTTTCCTTTTACGATATAAAATACAGGCTGATCCATTGAAGATAATTGAGAAATTAATGTATGTGAGTTTTGACTCGCCCTGTATTCAGTTTTGAAAATTTTGAAAAAAAGTTACTTTGCTATAAAAGTGGACCAATATCAAAAATCTATGCTTGTAAAAGATAAATTTCAAACTGTGTTGTTTACAGTATACAAGACCTTGACCCTACAGTGATTTGCATATAAAATTGACTATAACTTCTGAAACACGCTGTGTAATTCAATGAAATTGTATATTGGGGGTGTGAGGCATGCAGTTGACCTAAATCCGAAATAATATACAGGGTGTTCCATTTAAGAAATCGTATGTTTGGTTCACCCTGGTTATATGGAACAGCCTCTATATATGAAAATAATTTAAAATTATTTGAGTTTTTTGCTTGTATTTCCGTGCATTAATTACAATTAATTACTTTTAATGTATGTATTTATTTATTACTTGTTTAGTTGTTAAGTTTTTTAAATGTATTATATTCATTTATGGGGCTATTGCTACGATCTTTTACGGCACCTTTTAGGGTGATTAACGTTAAACTGTTTATTATGAGTGTTAATTAAATGCACAGTGGGCTGCCACCTATATGATTGTTATTTGAGTATAATATTAGAGTTTCAATTAATATCCAAGGCTCAGTCAATAAAGGCGAACTCTGTTCTGTGGGCAATAATAGTAAATATATGTAGGTCTAGTTAATAAACGTGTAACCTGCAATGTCTTTTATGTTAATTTACAATATATAAAAATTTATTATTATTTGAATAAATGTTTATATATTGTAAATTAACATAAAAAGAAACATTACACGTTACACAACACAACAGAAGAGTTTGGAGGAATTTTATACACTACATCACGGATCTGCCAGACGAAGAACGAGACGCTAGTGCAGTTAACTGAACTCAAGTTGCCGCCATAGAATCCGCAGATCGATGAGGATTTACATCGCAGTACAGTACATAGTAGGAATAGCTCGCTGTTGTGATGGTGATGGGAATACCTGAGATGGTTGCCGGGAGTAACGATTTGGAAAAAGTAAACAAATTGTAAAAGTCAGAAAAGAAAAGTTTGTGAGCGGTATTAAAATGATGGTGAATTAACGAGTACAAAGGAAGGGGTGAGAAAGATTTGAAGGAGTTGGCACGAGGGACGGCGGTATAAGAAATGAGAAAGAACTGGGTGTAACGTAATACATACACACACATACAAAGGGTAGTTAAGGTAATTTAATTTATTTTATTCATTAAAATTATAGATACGTATTTATTGTGATGGTAACATTTCAAAATTATATTTTCAATACATCTTTAGGTTTTTGATATTATAAAAGATTATAATTTCTGGGTTAAGTAATTATTATAATTAATATATCAAGTTGTCACTCAGAAGTTTGTGTCAACTTGACAGTTTATATTATTCTAAATTCATTAATTAAATACCAATATAAATAAATAAGTAAATTTAAAAAAAAAATATGAAGAAACAAACTTTTACAACAAACATCTTCAGTGAGTTTAATTTGACGACAAAACATCTATTTAGACATGACGATGACGCACCGTAGAGTACAGATACCCTAAAACATGACATATGTCACGAACAAACGTCAAAATACATCTTATATAGGATGTGTGATGACCCGGATTATCTACAGATTATCTCATTTTCAAAATTCAATACATAACGGCCATGTATTTCAAAACGAGGAGTGAACTAGTGCTTAGAAAACAATGGTGTTAAACAAAACTATTTATTGAAAATAAAAAATACCCTTACCACCTCGATGTGGTAAGGGTATTTTTTATTTTTACTATTTTAAGCCACCGTATCCTATTATTTGTATTTTATATTTACTACTCATCGATTCATTTAATAAACATTTGTTACATGTCATTATTCATATTGTGAAACTAAAATTTTACACTACGGTCTAGAAAAGTAAAATCCATAAAACCAATATATACGGTGTACGGTCATTTACAGACACACTGTATAAAATACATACTAAAAAAGGTAATTTGATAAAAATAAAGATTAAATTAAAAAGGAACCGGTTTTACTTACACTAAGACAATGCGTATTTTACCGATATTAAATCAATATTTACGAATACCCACCCAAGTGATGTATTTGGGAATATAATAAAATTCCTATGTTAAGTTGTTTCAAGTACCACTTTATACTATTTTAGCATATGTATTTTTATGGAGGATATAAGAAATTTCGGAAAAACCATTTCCCTATGAATCAGTATAAGAAACTGGAATACCCTGTAGATTGTTTCTAGATTGGCTGTATAGTATCGTTTGTGTGTTCCAGAGTAAAGACTGCAGTAATATGGCTGGTTTACAATTGTCCATTTTATTACTCCTCAGCGTTGCGGTATATTCTAATCAAGTATGCATTTAAATCTAATCAACGATATAAGCATTGAAAAACATGTTTATTTAAATTTTATACCTACCCCTGGTTTTGTAAAATTTCGAATTTTGTAAAACCAATAATGATTACTTTCTAATTTACGATATTTTAAAAATATTTGTAGAATTCAAATTTCCCGCCTTGTTTCATGCTATATGACGTATCAGATTTTATACCTAACCTGACAAATTTAAAACTAAATTCAAATGATTAACTAAGATTAATCTGTAGGGAACTGTCAAGGTATCCGTTTTCTACGAAGCCCTCCGCCGGGATAGTGTTAGTTTCATAACCCAACAACTTTATTCAAACTACAAAGGAGCAGCAGAAAATATAATCCTCGATTTTGTACCGTATGGTAAAGCTACGGTAAGGTATTAATTAGCGATAAAAATTATAATTAATTTCGTTCTATTTGAGTTTAGCACACTTATGTCGACTGCCATTTGGAATTCCAGTGCCAACACGCCCTAAGTCAATCGATCTCACAACAGAATAAAGTTGATTTCGTTTAGTGCGTTATGAGTTCTCTCAATTCATCTGTGGATGTATATATTCAAAGAGTAATAAAAAACAAGTTTTTAAAATTTTTTTTAATGACATTTTACAAAACGAAAAGTGAACTTGTGTTTAGCAAACAATGGTGTTAAAAAAGCTATTTACTACTCATCGGTGTCGTTTCCATCTACTAAACATTTGTCACATGTCCATTTAACAAGTGCACATAAACATAACCTTAGTGTTTGTCATTATTCATGTTGTGAAACTAAAATTTTATACTACGCTAATGGATGCCACCTACTGTAGAAAAATAAAATCCATAATACCAATAAATATAGCGTACGGTTATTTACAGACACACCGTATAAAATACATACTAAAAAAAGAAATTTGATAAAAATAAAGATTGAATTAAAAAGGAACCGGTTTTACTTATACTAAGACAATGTACATTTTACCGATATTACATCAATATTTACGAATACCTCAATGATGTATTTGCGAATATAATAAAATTCCTATGTTAAGTTGTTTCAAGCACCACTTTATACTATTTTAGCATATGTATTTTTATGGAGGATATAAGAAATTTCGGAAAAACCATTTCCCTATGTATCAGTATAAGAAACTGGAATATCGTGTAGATTGTCTGTATAGTATCGTTTGTGCGTTTCAGGGTAAAGACTGCAGTAATATGGCCGGTTTACAATTGTTCATTTTATTACTCCTCAGCGTTTCGATATATTCTAATCAAGTATGTATTTACATCTAATCAACGATACAAACATTGAAAAACATGTTTATTTAAATTTTATATCTATCGGTGGTTTTGTAAAATTTCGAATTTTAATTGAATAATGATTACTTTATAATTTTATTTAAAAAAAATATATGTAGGATTCAAATTTCCCGCCTTGTTTTAATATTAAATTACGCCAGTTACGTGACGTATAAGATTTTGCACCTAACCTAACAAATTTAAAACTAAATGTCAAAATCAAATTATTAACTAAGATTAATCTGTAGGAAACTGTCAAAGTATCGATTTTCTACGAATCCCTTTGCCCGGATAGTGTCAGTTTCATAACCCAACAACTTTATCCAAACTACGAAGAAGTAGCAGAAAATATAACCGTTGATTTTGTACCGTATGGTAAAGCTACGGTAAGGTATTAATTAGCTATAAAGATTGTAATTAATTTCGTTCTATTTGAGTGTAGCACACTTATGTCGACGGTCAATGGAAATTTCGGTGCCAACACGGTCCAGCTGAATGTCACGGAAATCTAATGCAAACATGCGCCCTAAGTCAATCCATCTCACAACAGAAAAAAGTTGACTTCGTCTACTGCGTTATGGGTTCTCTAAATCCATCTGCGAATGTATATATTGAAATGGTAATAAAAAAAAGGTGTTTTCTTAATTCTTTTTAATATGACATTTTATTCTAGTGCGCAAACGCGTTCGGTGTCGATTGGCCTGCAATTCTACAATGCTCCGTAGATGGAACAGGGGACACGTTGTTGGCTCAATACGGAGATAGAACCCATGCTGTAACACCCGCAATCACATTCATCCCTACGATTATATATAATGACGTGTACGAGGCCAAACTACAGCAAGGTTCTTTAACAGATTTCTTAGCAACCGTACGCAAAGTCATCGGGCAGAAATAACACGTTTTAAATGAGCAAAAAATAGTATTGTATTATTACCTGTGAAATAAAATGTATGTTTACTGATTAAAACTTTTAATAAATCTGTAATGGTTGAATTTACGCATTTCCTTATTACGTCAAAGGAGCGTGAAATAAAACATGGAGTTCTACTTCAACACTGACTTTATTACCACTCTGGAAATAACAAATATAACTAGGGTGGGCAATTCACATAAGCGTTAACTCTGGAATTATAGTTGTCTACCCTTACAAATCCAGGGCCGGAGTTAGTTTATACTTGTAAAAAATTATATAGGGTGCACCATAACTAACAGCATAAAAGAGGTTCCATACAAGCTTATGTCAATAGAAATGTAAATCTAAAAATTCGCTGCGATATCTTTACGCGTTGTTGAGAAAACAGCTTTTCCTTTTATTTCAGTCGGGAACTATACTAATAAAGATGTGTAAGGGTATAAAAGAAGGTATTAATTAGCGATAAATACTGTAATTAATTTCGTTCAATTTGAGTTTAGAACACTTATGTCGACGGCCAATGGGATTTCGAGTGCGAACACGGTACGACTGAATATCACGGAAATCTAATGCAAACGTGCGCCCTAAGTCAATCCATCTCACAACAGAATAAAGTTGGTTTCGTTTACTGCGTTATGAGTTCTTTCAATCCATCTGCGGATGTATATATTGAAATAGTTATAAAAAAAAAAGATTCTTTTATTTTTTTTAATGACATTTTACAAAACGAAGAGTGAACTTGTGTTTAGAAAACAATGGTCTCAAAAACGAAGCTATTTACTACTCCTCGTGTCGTTTTTATTTAATAAACGTTTGTTACATGTCCATTTAGCAAGTGTATATAAACATAATCTTAGTGTTTGTTATTATTCATATCGTGGAACTTAAATTTTATACTACGCTAATGGACATTCCCATCTTTACCCATGGGCTCACTGAGCTAGAGCCCAAGGCTCCGCGATCAATGGGGCCCCCAAACCTTAGCGACAGCAGCGGAATCGATAATAAATTTTTCAATCACTATGTACAAGATTCGATTAATACTACAAAATTTACAAGCTGGTTGCTAGTTTATATCATCTTTTAAAAGAAAATAATATTGAAGACGATTTTCCGAAATTTGAAATAGCAATTAGAATCTTTTTTATGCATGATGGTCACTAACTGTAGTGGAGAACAGTTCTTCTCAAAACTGAAAAGGCTAAAAGGTGAATTGAGAAGTACAATTCCTCAGGAAAAATTGAACAGTTTGTCGCTGATGCCCATTGTAATCGTGGTGCTTAAAGAAATAGAGTTTGAAGATGTTAATAGTGGTTTTGACACTCAAAAGTCTAGGAAAGTACCTCTTGTATCGGTATAGATTTTTAAGTATGTTTGCATTTCTTTATAAATTTTCAAAAATGAATTATACCGGCGCTAATGTTGTTCGTTCCTGTTGATATCGACTATAAATTTCTCTCGAAACGGCCCCATACATCCCAGTGCCCAGGGCCCCCACTTGACATAAGGCGACCCCGCTAATGCATGCCACCTACTGTAGAAAAATAGAATCCATAATACCAACATATATGGCGTACGGTCATTTACAGACACACTGTATAAAATACATATTAAAAAAAGTAATTTGATAAAAATAAAGATTAAATTAAAAAGGAACCGGTTTTACTTACACTAAGACAATGCATATTGTGCCGATATTACATCAATATTTACGAATGCGTCAATAATTCATTTGCGAATATAATAAAATTCCCATGTTAAGTTGTTACAAGTACCACTTTATACTATTTTATCTTTTCATGTATTTTTGTGAAATAGATAAGAAATTCCCAAAAAAAATTTCCATATGAATGAGTATAAGAGACTGGAATATCGAGTAGATTGGCTGTATAGTATCGTTTGTGTGCTCCAGAGTAAAGACTAGTGATATGGCTGGTTTACAATTGTTCATTTTATCACTCCTCAGCGTTTCCGTATATTCTAATCAAGTATGTATTTAAAACTAATCAACAATACAAACATTGAAAAACATGTTTATTTAACTTTTATATCTACCCGTGGTTTTGTAGAATTTCAAATTTTGTGATAGCAATAATGATCACTTTGTAATTTACCGTTTTATTTATTTTTTAAATATTTATAGGATTCAAATTTCCCGCCTTGTTTCAATGTTATATGACGTATAAGACAAATTTACAGCTAAATTCAAATTCAAATTATTAACTAAGATTAATCTGTAGGAAACTGTCAAGGTATCGATTTTCTACGAATCCCGCTGCCCGGATAGTGTCAGATTCATAACCCAACAACTTTATCCAAACTACAAACAGGTAGCAGAAAATATAACCGTTGATTTTGTACCGTATGGTAAAGCTACGGTAAGGTATTAATTAGCGATAAAGATTGTAATTAATTTCGTTCTATTTGAGTTTAGCACACTTATGTCGATGGTCAATGGAAATTTCAGTGCCAACACGGTCCAGCTGAATGTCATGGAAATCTAATGCAAACATGCGCCCTAAGTCAATCCATCTCACAACAGAAAGAAGTTAGCTTCGTTTACTGCGTTATGAGTTCTCTCGATCCATCTGCGAATGTATATATTCAAATAGTAATAAAAAAAGGTTTCTTTTTTATTTGTTTTTTAATGACATTTTATTCCAGTGCGCAAACGCGTTCGGTGCCGATTGGTCTGCAATTCTACAATGCTCGACAGACGGAACTGGGGACACGTTGTTGGCACAACACGGAGATAGAACCCACGCTGTAACCCCCGCAATCACATTCATCCCTACGATTATATATAATGACGTGTTCGACGCTGAACTACAGCAAGGTTCTTTAACAGATTTCTTAGCAACCGTACGCAAAGTCATCGGGCAGGAATAACACGGTTTAAATGAGCAAAACATAGTATTGTATTATTAACCGGTGAAATAAAATTTATATTTACCGATTAAAAAATTTAATCATTCCAGGGCCGGAGTTAGTTCATACGTGTAAAAAATTATATAAGGTGCACGGTAACTGACGGCATAAAAGAGGTTCGATAAAATCTTATGTCAATAGAAACATAAATCTAAAATTTCGCTGTGATATCTTTAGGCGTTCTTGAGAAAACAGCAGTTCTTTTTTTATTTGAGTCCGGAAAGATATGTAAGGGTATAAAAGAAGTCTGTTGCGTGTTATACAAGTTTCATAAGAAATTTCCAAATTAAAAAGGGATGCAGTTACTTTTGTTTTTTGGGGGTGATAACATTAATTAATTAATTTAATAAAATAGATTTCTTTTTTGTATTTACGTATATTTATATAGCACCCTACAACATATACAATTATAAGAGTTGAAAATGAAACTGAAGCCAGTGCTGTTGTATTTCCAATACAACTTATATATTTCTCATGTTATTCCAATAGAATCAAATTATTTTATATTATAAAACTAACATTTGCTTAATTTTACAAGATACACAGGTGTCCATTTTCTATACCCGTATATGGGTAACTTTCTTAATATTAAAGAAACAGAATCGGTTAAATGGATTAAATTGCTCAGAAAATAGAGTAATAGATGATGCTATGATGTCACATTTGTTATCCAGTGCAAGGTTAGTAAGATATTCAAGAAAAATTGAAAACTTCCAAGAACTTCAACGTCAAATATGTTCACAACCCCTAAAGAAATAAAGGTAAAAGCTGTTTCTAGTATAGTTTTTTTTTATGTAGAATCTAATAATGTGATTTAAGAATCCATGGCACTCTTTATTTTGGAGATATAATTCAAACTTGTATTTTTATTAAATGGCGTCACTTAAATGCTTATTTTTTTTCTGATTTCATTGATATAACATTTGATATAGTTACCTCTTTTAGATTTTGATTTGTAGTGAAATAAACAATTATTATTTCTATTAATTCATAAGTAGGCTTTGACTAAGAAACACGGCACACAAACACATGTAGTTGTTAAATATTAAGGGCTGAGTAAATTAGATGAGTATCAAATAAGTGCTTTTGGTAGTTTCATTCAACAAATTCAAAAAATGTATAGCTACCAAAAAACGAATGATTATGCATTTTGTTATTATGCTAGCAATCGAAATAGCATTGAAGTTAGTGAAATGTATCACCAATGCTACATGGAAAGGAAGCAGTCAGACAAGAGGTTATTTTCTAAGCTGGAAGATAATTTAATTAAATACGAAGCCTTTCGTAAACCATGTACTGCAGAAAAGAAATTTAGACCGAAAGACGAGAAAAGGGTTTGAGGGTATGTAAATTACAAACCAAAAACATCCAGACGCGAGATTTCAAGTGAATGCCCAGTTTCCACAGAAAAAGTTCCCTTAATTCTTAAACAAAATAAATACAAGCCATTTAAATGCAGCATAAGTCAGACGTTGTATGCTCAAGACCATGAAAGAAGATTATTATTTGCTAGATGGTTCTTGAGAGAAACAAATAATAATCCGCAATTTTCCACCACAATTTTATTTACGGATGAAACGAAATTTACAAATAATGACATATTTAATCCAAACAACAATATTTATTGGTCTCAAAATAATCCTCATCTTACTACCGAAAGGCGGGATCAACACGTGTTCTTCGTAAATGTGTGGCGCGGCATTTTTGGTATAAAAATATTTGGGCCATATTTTTATGAATACAGCTTGGATGGTGAACGATATTTACCCTTTTACGTAATGCATTGGAAGACATGTTAGATGAAAAACTAGTAAATTTGATGCAAAATTTAAAATACTTCCAGCACGTTGGTGCACCTGCTCATAAATGCCGAGCTATGTGTAATTATCTTTCGGAGCGTTTTCCTAACTGGATTGACAATGCAGGTACAATTCTCTGGCCCGCAAGATCTCCAGACATTACACCTCTAGACTTTTTCTTATGATATTTGTTTGCGCGTTTTTTAAACGTAGATTATAGCTTGGACTAACCAAAATTTCGGTTTGGTTTTGTGTGTGTAGATATATTTTGTTTATAAAAAAACAATATCTAACGAATATAACGAAAATAGAACTGCAAATATAGCGATAACCTCTTCCGAATTAGGTAATTTATCCTTCAAGCAGATATCA
>JARFOC010008401.1:0-10989 GCA_031763485.1 Osmoderma eremita | reverse complement strand
GCATTGTTTATTGTCGTTATACACATATCTTGTCAGGAAATGCAGAAATAAATAATTATTATTATTCTATTTCTGTACAGAACTTATTTCTAATTCAGATATCAGAAATAATTTATAAAATAGCTTACAACACAGTATTCCTTTGATTTCTGCGCTTACAGAAACCCCTGTGTTATATTCTCTTTGAAACACAAGAAAAAAAATACAAACATTTCTTTATCTAGCATCTCTGCACTAAATCTTGCTTAATAGCATACTTCAATAAAAAAACATCGTCACATTCCACTACCCGATGCCGACTAGTATAAACACACTCGTACACTCTAAAAACTTGCTTGTCGGTCGGAAACTTTTATGTGGCCACGAGTGTACATACAAAAACGAAGAGGCAATTGCCTATTTTATGTATGTACATAAAGCTCTTACAACTAAACAACCGACTTTTGACATTTCGTCTTGTCATTACATGGTTGTCACGAATGCTTTGTAATGAAGCATATCATATGGTTTGACAGATATGACAAACACGAAAACTATCAACACTAAATACAACATCAAAATGACAAATGTCAAGTGCGTTGACAACTTACCTTATCTATGCAACTGGCAACGCTCCAATTGAAGAAATCCTCCGCGGACGAAATGTCACTAGATTTGACATTACTATGCACTTACTAAATGTGAAGTTGTGTTTGGTTGTGTTGGTATGATTTTAATATTATCGCTGTCAAAAGTCTGCTGTTTCGTTGCGAGAGCTGTACATGTGTGATTGGAGTAAATAGGACACAATTTTAATTTGTTTGCTTTTATTAATTTTGTATTTTAATAGTACATCAAATTCTATTCATCTTTAAAACTAACCATGATATTTCCAACATTTATGAAGTAAAATTTGCAGTGAGATACCACAATTTTCACACGAACGTCTAAATAACAAACAAGAGTCTTCATATATAAGCAATAACATTTTCCATTCGTTGCTGGCAGCGGTAGGAATCTTATTATTTTAAACCAATTCTTACTATTAGTTTGCATATGCGGTAAAAATGGTAACGATATTTGCTTCAGCGTATCCTGGGGCTTAATCCCTGGGTTCGTGTGGGGCGGGTAACTTGTTGTAGTTTGGTTCAACACCCCAGATCTCCTTTCCGTAGTCGATTATGGTGCGATCGCTCGAGAATTTACCAGAAGAGGCGATGTTGTGGATGACCATTTGTGTCCACTTTGATTGGTTCTGAAAAATAATGATTTTTGAAGTAATGATTACCAAAGTATTTCAAAGATATTACCTCATAAACCTGTCCAACTTTATCTTGCATCTTAATGTAAGCCTCATAGTCAGCCAGCAAGTAAAATCTGTCATATTTCAGAATGATATCAGCCAGATCTCTGAATTCATCCGGGTTGCCAGGGCTGAAGAATCCGTTTTGAATTTGATCAATGACTTGTTTCAATTCGGGGTTCCTTTCGTAGTACTCGTAAGCATTGTATCCCTTCTTTTGGAGAGCTTCTACCTCAGCAACAGTCATACCGAAGATGAAAATGTTTTCGTCGCCCATTTCCTCGGCCATTTCAACGTTAGCACCATCTAGTGTTCCAATTGTTAAAGCACCGTTCAACATGAACTTCATATTACCGGTTCCGGAAGCCTCTGTGCCGGCAGTCGAGATCTGCTCGCTCAAGTCGGCCGCTGGAATAATCTTTTCAGCCAAAGTGACTCTGTAATTCTCCAAGAAAATCACTTTCAGCTTATCCCCCACTATGGGATCGTTATTGACAACATTTCCAACGTAGTTGATCAATTTTATGATCTTTTTCGCTACGTAGTAGCCAGGAGCTGCTTTTCCACCAATCATGATCGTTCTCGGTGTGAATTTGGCTGAGGGATTCTTCTTTATGCGATTGTAAAAAGTGATGATATGAAGACAGTTCAACAACTGACGTTTGTACTCGTGGATTCTCTTCACATGGATGTCAAAGAGAGATGCTGGATTCACTTTGACACCGTAATCCTTCTCCAACAACTGTGCTAGCCGCAGTTTGTTCTCTTGCTTCACCTTTATTATCTCAGTGTGGAAGCTGGAGTCTCTGTCAAACTTCTTAAGTTGTTGCAACACGTCCAAATGTATGATCCAATCTTCGCCTATCCTATTCGAGATGACATCACTTAAGCCAGGATTGCACATCAACAGCCATCGGCGAGGTGTAATTCCGTTGGTTTTGTTCTGGAATTTCTCAGGCGATAACTCATAGAAGTCCCTAAACCTGTAAAACGCAAAAGCACACAATCAAAACTGAATGTTCCCATGAAACAAACGGGTTTAAGAAAGAACAGAAGTTGCTATGAGGAAGTGTTATCTCTAACCATTCACAGATATTTCCGTGCTGCCAACGGCTACTTACGATTAAGTATATGTACTTACAGATCCTTCTTGATGATGTCAGAATGTATCCTGGCCACACCATTAACAGCATGAGAACCGACGATAGATAAATGCGCCATATTAACTCGCTTTTCCCCATCCTCTTCGATCAGTGACATCCTTCTCATCCTATCGAGGTCATCAGGCCATTTCGTCCGTATCTCTTCCAAATGTATGTGGTTGATATGGTAGATTATTTGCATGTGCCGCGGCAAAATACTTTCCAACATTGATGTGGGCCACCGCTCCAGAGCTTCCGGTAGTACCGTGTGGTTTGTGTACGCACAAGTGGCGACAGTAATCTTCCAAGCGACATCCCACGGTAACCCTTCGATATCCACTAAAACACGCATCAATTCCGGTATAGCCAGAGAAGGATGGGTGTCGTTCAATTGGATAGCAACCTTTTCCGGAAGTTGCTCGAAATTGAAACGGATATGCTCGCGACAACCGAATTTCGAAGCCTTGAATCGACGGATGATATCCTGTAAAGTTGCTGCGCACATGAAATATTCTTGTTTCAATCGCAATTCTCTTCCTTCGAAGAAGTTATCGTTCGGGTATAAAACGCGCGAGATATTTTCAGCTAAATTCCTGTCTAAGACTGCTTGAATGTAATCCCCATCATTAACTGCAAAAATAAAATAAAAAAACACGTGTAGTATAAGACCGGGCACTGCCCCAACCCTAAAATGAAACTTACAGAACTTCAAATCAAAATCTATCGGCGATTTCGCCGACCACAATCTCAATGTGTTCACGACGTTATTATTATAACCGGGAATTGGGCTGTCATAGGGAAGAGCGAATACAACTTGGGTATTCAACCACTTCTTGCCGTTGGGAGTATCCTCAACGTGTCCATAGAAATTCACGGGAATCATATATTCGGGCCTGGCCTTCTCCCAAGGGTTTCCGAATCTGAGCCAGTCGTCAGGTTCTTCTTGTTGTTCACCGTTTATAATCTTCTGGGCAAAGATGCCGTATTCGTATCGGATACCATAGCCGTAAGCCGCCATGCCGACCGTCGCCATGGAGTCGAGAAAGCAGGCAGCTAAACGACCCAGACCGCCATTACCCAAACCGGCATCCTCTTCTACGTCTTCTAGTTCCTCGATGTTCAGGCCTAGTTGATAGAGAGCTTCATCGCAAGCTGTTTGGATACCGATGTTGATCATGGTGTTGGTCAATGAACGGCCCATGTAAAATTCCAATGACAAATAATATACGCGCTGAAAAAAGAAAGAAAGAATTTTAAAAAAAGTTCAACATTATCGATTTGCAAAAGGCATTCAAATTAAGGTATTTCCCGGGGTCTGTTAATACCTTAGTTCAGTTTTGAGGGTAGAATATTTTTGTATGGTCAGAATGAAGTTAACTAGAAATAAGATTTAAAAAAAAATTAAGTTAAAACGAAATTACAGATTTATTATTTTAATAGAAAAAAAACTAGAAAAATGTCATTACGATTACGGAAATAAAGTGTCAGTATCAACACTGGGGTCTTGTTCTTTCGGTGGTATATAGAGATTGTATGTATATAGAAACGCCTTATTTAAAAATTGCTGTGGAGAAACCAAAGAGCCGTAAAAGTAAAATTTTTAATAGAACATTAGGTACATTCACCGGTTAATGAATCCATTCTTAAATCTGGAAAAATACTAAATGTATACGTATTTTATATCTAAAGTTACTAGTTACCGAAATATTAATTAAAAAAATGAATACAAAATAAGAAAAATAAGAAAACTCAAAGTATTACAGGCATGTTCAAACAAAATGTGGTTTTAAAATATGTAAAATTATAGGTGGTTTTTACTTTGAAATTTCGTTTTTTTCATAATAAAATCGAATGGAGTGCGCCGAAGGGCTCAGCCGAAAGCCCTTCAAAATTGAAACAAACAAAACTAAACCAGACTAAAATGGGAGTTAAAAAAAAGCGAACCCATATACCGACCTACTGTAACGTCACGCAGCAGCACTGGGGCCTTGTTCTTTCGGTGGTATACAGACATTGTATTGTATATAGATATATTTAGTATTCATTTCTGCAAAGCATGCATTTATCATCAAGCATAATGTTATATTATTGTAGTTGTTGATATTGCACGTCGTCTGTTTATTATGTCATACTAAAAAACGTTTGGTATTCAACTAAAAGTTAAGTACGTGCCCAATCTTATTATTAGCGCTGCAGATAAGACTGCGTTCATTGAATAATTCAAACTCGAATCACTGAACTGTGATAACGCGATTTTAATAATGTTAAATGGGCTAAATTTAGAACTTCATCGAAATCGGCATTATCGTGTATTAATCATTAGAATTTCCAAATACAAGATTATTCGCCTGTAACTTTGTAACAGTGACATTACCCGATAGAGCAATTTCTACATATTATGTGTTATCCTGAAACAGTTTTATTAAGTAAAGTTGTAAGTTTTGCAAGACCAATGCATATGTACATATGCATCATATCCTATGTATGTATTTATAAGTGAAACCATTGCCAATTCCCTTAAATTAACAGTTGAAAAAGCTTGTTTATAAATAGATTTTATATGAATGGCAGTCCGCCGTCGATTGAACCGCTTACTTGAAGTTCTTTCGGATTAGAAACATCTCTTTTTTACTGGCAAACCACAATAAAAAAATACTTGAATTGCAACTTCTTATATACATAATATATGCATCTAAATCCGTTCATAAAAACATTTATAGAAACTACGTCTAATAAGAAAGGTTATTTTCAAAAATTGATTTCTTGAACCGTCTATCAAGCAGCTATTGGAAATATTTTCAAAAATTTTCCTAGAATATATATGCATTAGATATATTTGTTGATAAATTTTAAATATTAACAGGAAATATAGTTATTTTCATAAATTTGTGTGAAAAATAGGTGTGGTTAATAGTTTAAAAAGTGCAGATAGCAGTGGCTTTTGCATAAAAAAAAACTTTTATTGCAGTGGGAAGTTGTATAAAATATATTGCCAAGAACATGGCCAGAAAATCGACAAATAGTAGTGCCAAGTTCAAAGGAACCAATCCACAGAGTTTAGATATCTTTTCAATATTAAAAGATTATAGAACTAAAACTTTCTATGAGTAACATAATTTAAAGAGTATTTACGTAAATTCCAACACTTAACAATCCAAGGGCTTATTTTTACTTCGAATTTCGTAATCATCAAATATAGTTCTGCTACATAAATTAGTATGGAGGGAATTCGAAGGGAAATTAATAGAATATTTGAAATTCAAATATTCTATTAATACGCTCCCGTCAAAGGAGTTTCTCATTGGTCATTTCAAATCAAAATCTAACCAATAATTACATTGTGAATTCCTGATTTTTAGTCACTTACTTTTGCTTTTCTTTACAATAATCTGCATTAAAATATGGTATTTTGTGAATCAAATCTCAACAACAACTTGTAAACAATTTGTGAAATATGTAACATACACAAATCCACCTCTACCAAACTTTTAAAACAATTTTATCAGAACTCACAATCAGTCAGGTCAGCAAACATTCCATGTGAATTAAACATGTGTATATGACACATCATTTAAATTATGCGATAACTTTATGTGATGAAGATATAACACTCCCCATGATAACCCTTCATTGAAATAAACAATTAGTTACATTAAACAACATGTTTTCAGCGTATAGCGTCACTACAAAATAATTAAAAAATATATATACCTTGGGATCTTTCTCGTAGTAATATTGCTGAGTCCTTATCCATCTCGAGACCAAGTGGTCCTTTACGGTATGGGCTAAGGCGTAGTAGTAATCCCTCAGGGTGGCCACATTTCGGTCTTTAACTAAGGTATAATGAAGGTGTCTGTTGAAGGCCTTCTTGATCTCGGTGACATCCTCGACTTCGGCTATACCACGGACACTGATCTGCTTCCTCTTCTCGAGATCCGCTTCGGACGACGACATGGCAAAAAACCTACTAAACTCGCTGCAATTTTTTGCCGATCCAGTGGCCTATTCGCGACACCGACAACTCCAAGGGTCACCTTGTAAACCGGCGATCTTGCGCTTGCGCGACCAGACCTTCGTAAACATTAAAACAGCTGTTCGTTCACGATGCCGAAACGTATATATACCCATACACGTTAATAGAAAGTAATTTATGAGTAAGTGCATATATGTGTATTTAGCAATGATTAAAATGATAAACAGGTTTTGATGAAGATTTATCGTTATCTTGTATGATACACTTATACTCCCTAAAGATGGCGCCACACACAGAAAAATAAGGATTGTGCCTAATAATTAAATTAAACTTACTTTTGATGTTAAATATTTCATAAATATCTATGATACTAAATTATAATTAATTTCAATAATTAATTGATTAATTTGAATATATAAAAGCCAAACAGTTCATTTGAAATATCCATTTCCTAACTTAAAACAAGAAATCGTTGCAATTACGTTAATACAAAAAAAAATCTTTGTGTCATTATAATTATGTTATAATTAAAAGTAAACCTAGAAAAACCTCCCGTCAAAAGGCAAATCACGAACGTGTTTTAACTAGAATAATTTTATATATGTAGCATCTCGAAAGACTTAACACATTTATTTTAGAACTACTTAATATCCTAACAATTTATGAAATTGTTATCATAATAAATAAATAAAAGCAAAAACTATATAAGCATAATATTTATTATACATTATATATTTAAGATAACATTTTAATACGGGAATAGCACAAATAATCAATATTTACAAAATCGCAGCTCATAGAAATAAGAAAAAAAGGCATCTCATATTATACTTCCAGATTAGAAAATTACATAATCTCGCTACAGAACCACGATGTAGGTATATGGAAGAATATACACTTGGCAAAAAATAATCGAACTCACCTTACAGAGTGTATCTCATTATATAGTAACCATGGCTGTGCCACTTGTGTCTAGTTACTTCGATTTGGGATACAAGCAATACTACACATGTATAGCTCTTGCAATTAAACAACCGATTTTTGACATTTCGTCTTTTCATGAGATAGTTGCCGCGCACCATGTTAGGTTATGGTTAAAAAAATATGAAAATTATCAATACTACACGGAACCTCAAAATGACAAATGTCAAGTAATTGCAATGAGAATTTACCGTATCTATGCAACTGGCAACGCTCTAATTGAAGAAATCCTATGCGAACGAAATGTCACTAGATTTGACATTACTATCCATTTACTAAATGTGAGGTTGTGTTTAGTTATGTTGGCATGATTTTAACATTATCGCTGTCAAAAGTCGGCTGTTTTGTTGCGGGAGCTGTATGTATGTTATGTTACGAGTCGCCATAAGTCCAGACCTTCAACTCGACATGCAAATGTGATCAGTTTTCTAGAAAAATGAATACGTTAATAGTATAAGATGCTTGGGAACCTGTGTTCTTCTAATCAATAAAGTTACAGATAACCTTTGATCATAGATTAGTGACGCCTATTTGGAAATTTGTTTTGAAAAAGACAGTTTTGTTATGGCAATACAAAAAGCAATCTTGTGTGATTAACTAGGTACTAAACAATATTATTCAATGTAAATTAGTTTCTGATATAAAGTGGTTAATAATAATTATATGTAGTCTATTTACAATAACACGAGGTACGTAGAATAACCAACTTAGGCCCGGTTGTACAATTCTTGTTGTGCGTGAACTTCAGTTCAACAACAAGCATTAATGTATATCGAATACGTTGAATACTGGACATTAAAGAATTTAAAACTACAGGATTTACCTATCCTGTGCGGTGTTACCACTGATTCACAATTCACCTATTACTACTTGAACTGTGTCTGTCTTCCTGCTTCCCGCTGATGACAAACGAATGTTTTGAGTAGATGTCAACAAAATTTTGGGTACATGGTTGTGACGTACCTTGCCTGTTTTCGTAAGTAGATCTTTATCTGAGGATAGCAATAAAACAGATTATAGATAAATACCGAGAAATTACTTAATAATGGCATTGGAAAAAAAAATATTTATCTATAATACATATTGTGAGCGTATATGCATATACTTTTTCACCAAACTGTATACACATCAACCTCATAATGGAGAAAAATAAAAATACTAAATGGAATTCGGTTTCGAGATACCATACAGCATACAGCCTAGGAAGCTAGGATACACAACAAGAGGGACACACAAGAGGGACTGCTTCATTAATAAGTTTACTACTTGGAATTCCTGAATAATGCGTGTATTATACTCTTCAATCATATGAAAAGGAACCAATAGTATTTCTACAATCATTTACTATTGCCTACTCCGATTCCCCTCTTTTCGAATTCTTTCTTGGTCGGGCAGCTCCGTCTCGCTCCTTCCTCACTGATGAGCTCACCTTTCCAGTGTGTCTTTCTTTTTCTCCACTTCCTTGCCCACAACTTTACCTGCCTCTCGGACTGCTGACGTTCTCAATTCTCGAGTGCATGTCTACGCTTACGTTCTGTATTTGGTGACGGCGAGACCGCCATGTTTACTTGTATACGCGTGAAAAGCGCGTTTCGAACAATAATAAAGTGACTTGTGCGGAAATCTTGAATGTCGAAGCAGTCACGTCCAAGCTGTGCGAGTGTTGAACGCAGTGACAGCAATGTGCCCACGCCGCGTGACCGTTTTTCGATGACCTACATAGTATTAAAAGTCGGCGGTGGTGTCAATCGTTGGTAGCGAGAAGAAAAGAAAAACAAACGACATATCACGACAGTGTATGCACTACGATGTACAGTGGTAATCATTGAGGAGGAATCCGTTTGATGACGGCCCCATTAACATGTCAAATAAGAAACAACCGCAGTACGTCGTGAAAGAAGCGGGAAATTCTGTACCCCCGAGATACCAGCCGCCACCACAACCCACCACCGTTAATCCGGGCATCCTCAAGCATACTACTTCGACCAAGGATGTAAAACAGTACGCGGCGAATAAGGACGCGGCCAAATTCTACCCGGGCGTGAATCAGGCGTCGAAACCCTACCCCTATCCGTACCCCATAGTCGGGGTACAGCAGGTGCGTCGCCCAGAAGAAGAGGGCCGTACCCAGGTCATCGTACACCACCAGAAATTGGACGAGAACGTGCATCCAGATCTGAGACTGCACAGGCAACCGGTTCGATATCCCGAAGAGGAATTTCTCAGACCGGAAATGCTGAAATTCGTACGAAAATCGGATGGTGCAGACGCAACCAGATTGGTGAACGACCAGAATAGGCACATGCAAAATTTGGTTGTGGAATTAAGGTCGCTCAAGGAAGCCAACCAGCGCCTAGCCGACGACAACCAGGAATTACGTGATCTGTGCTGTTTCCTCGATGATGACCGACAAAAAGGACGTAAGTTAGCTCGCGAGTGGCAAAGATTTGGACGGTACACCGCCAGTGTTATGCGGCAAGAAGTTTCCGCTTACCAAAGTAAACTTAGGGAATTGGACAACAAACAACAAGAATTGATTAAAGACAATTTGGAATTGAAGGAGTTGTGTTTGTATTTGGACGAGGAAAGGGGTGGCAACACCATCTGTCCGTCGTGTGGTAATTCCTCCGCCGGTAATCTTAGAGACGATGGTGACGGTTCCAGTTCGAGCACTAATGCTGACGAACCAGCGGTTCCGCAACAATTCACTATGGGTACTAATGCGCCCAGGCGATCAGCTAGCAGAGAAAGACTGCTCCACGAAAATTTAGCAAGGCAGAGAAGCACCTTCAATGGTAAATATTTATTAATAACTGCTAGGACAATCCATCTACCACTATATATAACACACACAAGAGTTCTTATTTCTCAGAATTTCATTAACCATAACATTGTCAACAACCGCACAGCGTTGCCACATCCTTTTAGGGTAGATATACAATGAGATCAGCACTACCTGATTCTGTTGGTGCACCTAAAAAATTGGTACGGAAGTACAGCTAACTTCGGAATTATTTTGAATCAATCAGCAGATTTATTCTATGATAACATGGCACCTTAAAAAGAATTCATTTTTATATGGGAAATTATCGAACATCACTTATCACAATGTATTGTTGATCTGTTAGAGATAACGTATTTTAATTACCACCATTTTATTTGTTAGAGGTAAAATAAATACTAAAGAACATTTTCTAGTACGCCAATGGCAATCAAAAAGTGCACGAGCATTTTAGCAGTTGAACTTATGGTAAACTTAACAAACCAAAAATATCTACTTCCGAATTAGAACAGTTTCAAAATGGTAAGGCATCGACGCAGAAATGCATATTCATAATAAAGTGAAATGTAGCCATAGAAGCGAGAAAGATAGACATAGGCAGAGATCAAAATGTACAAAATAATTTGCAGCACATTTTTGAAAAATCCCTAAATAATTCAAATATTATATTGGCTGTACTGGAATTAGCCAGTGCATTTGTTTATTATAGAAATAACCTTAAAAAAGTTCGAGTGCATCATGAGCTGAGTTCGTTTATTCAAATCCTTTTACTCCATATACTCCTCGAGTGTTTATTGCGTTCGTTTATTGAATTTGGAGTGAATAGAGT
>JARFOC010008390.1:0-10989 GCA_031763485.1 Osmoderma eremita | reverse complement strand
TACTATCCATGCTACGCATGTAGGCTCTACGTTGAGCGTTAGGTCGTACAATTAGAAAGTGTCGCTAGTGTACATGAAAACACTGGTTGTATGCTTTTAAATACTATCAAATTTTGTTTCCAAAGTGCAACAGTCTTTGAGCGACATCAACACAAAGGTTCAAAGTAACAAAGTTCATAGATTCCATCCATGACCTATGTAATATTAAAAAACACTTATTTCATAATCATGCTAATTCTAACATGTCCCTAAATGTGTACGCATATAATCATTTCTATATTCGCAAATACTTTGTTTCAAATTTCATTTTCACTTATTAAAGAGTGAATGAAGCTTTTGTTTATTGATTTAAAACCGTTGAAGTAAATACAAAATTTCTCAAAGCAAACATAGATTTGCAAACATAAATCCACCACCAACCATGTCTGTTTCTTAGATTTTAAGTTATATATTGGCAAGTTCTTTGATTAACTTATATTTTCACAATTTTTTTTTTCGGCGGTCGAGAACATCGCCACGTTTCTAAGTCCAATTTTTTAGAACCATCGTACCTACTCGGTTGAACCCTCTATCCGTCAAACCTACCTAGAATAGAAAAAGGGAAAGCACACAAAAGGAGTACCCACATAGAAAAATATCATAAGGTCTTACTATATCCAACCATAAAAAATTTTCCCGCCTTAAGCACATACTCCATTAGTGTATCGTAGACAGTTTGGATGTTATACCTCAAAGCACAGGTCACGCCCATAGACATTGCCACACCAACTTTATTAAATTTTTCCATGAAATGATATCTGACCTCTCGTAATGCAAAATCAAATGATTCAAACCTGTACACATACTTCTGTACACCTGGAGAAAATAATACCTGACCGGTGCGAGCTAGAGAGAAGATGTCAGACCCCATCTCGGCTGCTTCTTTGCTATCTTCTCTCTGGCTCGCACCGGTCGGATATTATTTTCCACCTATGTAAATCTGTAGAAATATGTACCTACAGGAAGCTGATTTTTTAATTTTTTTGTTTTTGCAAATGAGCCCGGCTTAATTAAATTTTAATGTCGCAGTGGTGGTTACCTTGATATTTGCAACCATGTTCGAGTGCTTATTTCAGGTTATATTTTTGCATAATGTGTCATCCTTTTTGTATGACTGCTTCCGGTGTCTTTGTCAGTTATCTTTTAGCATTTTATTTTTGATTTTCCCTATTACCTCATTTCCTGGTATTTTCCCATCCCACTTTGTTAGTTAATTTATCAACTATTGGCTGTATATCTGAGTAACCTTTAACCCAGTATAACTGGATACTAATATGTTTTTTTTTAATTGATGACAGGATCGATGATACCAAGTGTTACCAGGTCTCTCTCTTAGGACGATCACTCTTTTGTAACGATTCCAATACGCTTCTAGAGTCGGTCATGATTTTTCATAATTTAATATTATTTAATTTAACTCAAATATTTACATTTTATTAATGTAAACACCCACATAATATACACAACATATATTTTGAAGAGCATTAAAAAGTAATAAATCAAGTTGGTATTTTGAGAGATGAAAGAAATGAATTAGAAAAATCCATCAGTAAAGTGAATTTTGACCATTAACACGATTGTTCATTTAAAATAAGTTACCGGAATAAGAGAAGCATTAGAAAATGAAATTTTGGAGGACAGACATTAAATAAAATTAAGGAAATGGTGGGAGTTCAAGGTATTTGAGCAAAATTGTAAAATTAAATAAAATTGCATACTATTTCAATTAATTAAAATGTCAATTCCAACCATTTCTGTTCTCATGATTTCCTAGTTACGTAGTCGCCATCTTTATTCACGAAATTACAAGTCATCAAAAATTTTCTTTCAGAAATGTCTATCGATTCATATGCAAACATAACTTTTGAAAATAATTAATACCAAATCAGATAATACTAAATGTATGCATATTTCAAGTATTTTTTTCTGTTGTAGCACGAAATTGGGTGGCAATAAAAATGTAGCGTGATCTGGCGAGAGATGCGCGAAAACAATAAAAACACGTAGTTTAGGTGCCTGATCAAGAGAAAGATAGTGAATATAATGAAGAAATACCCGCTGATGAGGATTAGGCAGTCCGAAACAGCTGTCTGTACGTGAGGATATCTGGAACTATGCAATAAGACGTGTTGTGTGATTCCAGAAGTGTATTTATATATTTTTTAAATATATTTATATACTATATTTTTGAACGTACGTGCCGGATATTGGTAGAAATCTTTTTCGACAAATGATCAATACAAGTCGTAGCTTTTAAGGATACAGGCAATTCTGTCAATTTTTGTAATTGTATAAATGAGTTAATTTCTCCTCACGACGATCCAAATACATTGCAGGATGTTGCTAGTGAATACACCCCGAATAAATATGTTTTGTGCGAATAAATATGCTTTGAGTTCCAAAAGTTTGCAAAAAAAACTAGTACAGGGTATTTCTTGAAAAGGAATATATTAACCAATTTCTGTCGTATACCTCGCCGTCTTTTTAAATAATTTTCATAATATGTTTGCAAAAAATTTCGTCCAGATAAACCACGTAGAAATTATAACATTTAATTTGTGTAGGACCGATTTTTAAAATAATTTGCCCAATTGCACGAAAAAGCAGAGATCATTGCCAATCTTACTTTCTAAACCATAAAATTCTAACTCTCCCTGCGCTATTCATCCTTGAAACCGTCTCACTAATTCGTAAACGTCTTTCTGATCTACCTGAACGACATCACCATAACTATGCTACAAGACGCTTTGATCTCGATCTTTATCTTCCAATACCAAGTACAGAGTTGACTAAAACCTCAATCATCTACAACGCAATCAAGCTGTACAACCATCTCCCAATCCAGCTTAGATCGATATCAACCTATGTAAAATTCCGCAGGAAAGTTAAATCATACCTCCTAAAGAAACCTCTTTACGCAGTTAGCGACTTTTTCGGAGGAGGGTAAAATTTTTAATTTAAATCTTTGTATTTTTTTGAATTTTTTTTTTGTATTTTTACACTTACCTGACAACTTCATGTGTCAACACTATGTATTACTTATTTGTTTGTTTACCTTTTTTTACTTGTAATTTTTATTTTGCTTTATCCATAAAATTTTGTAATTTTTTATGACAATAAAGCACGTTATTATTTATGGGGCCGTCACGACAACACACATTAATCGTATCTTCAGGACAATTCTCAAGTTAGTCACGTCTTCTTCGGTCTTCGCAATTTCATTTTCAGTAATATCTTTCTGACTCTTTAACTGACTTGTGAGTGGGTATTTCTTCATTATATTCACTATCTTTCTCTTGATCACACACCTTGACACTTGCCCTCTTGCCCACTTGAAAAGATTCAAACGGCTGTCAGCGACCAGCTAAAGGCGATTCCAATACCCTAGCTCCAGCGCTGCTATGAGGAATGGAAAAACCGTCGCTAACGCTGTGAGGCTTCCCGAGGGCGTTATTTTGAGGGAGACAACGTTCAATTGTAATTATATTCAAATAAATCAGTCTCATTACTAAATTTACACACCTCGTATTTGGTCAACATAATTTTTCCACAAACTACTTCGGTTAGCAAATTGGGGGAAATACGCACAAATGTGCAATATCTAATAGAATATGCATAGAGTTCATGCCCTTTTGAATTACTTTTTCTTTTCAAGAAAAAAACATTTTCTATACTTAAAAAGTGCAAAATATTGTCGATATATAAGAACAAATATGCATTTTGCATTGAATCCGAGCTGTACCCTATTCATTACTATCATCGCATGAACGAGAATTTTTAGCGACTTACGTTTTCCTCAAAAAGAAACGTCTAATCGGAATAATCGTGTACTAATCGTGTATTCAATCCTCCAATACATTCAACAAATATACAAACTAATGTGATAAAAAGTGACATATGTTCCATGAATATTATTAGTAGCGAAACAGCTGGTTGCAATTAAAATTCCCGATGAGATAATACATAACCCAAGCAATGTTTTTTTTCAAACACATAATCCTAAATGCATTAAAAATAACTGCAAGGCCAAATATAATAAATAACATGCATGTTTAACGTGTATTCGCTAAAACACGGGGTCAAGCAACGATAACAGTCATAACCTTAAATTGGCTGGATAGATATTTTCGAACGTACATGCATTAAAATCCTGGAAATGTACGTTCAAGTATTATCAAATTTAGTTCTCAAAGTGCAACCGTCTCAGCTGCATCCAAACAAGGGTTCAAGGTAACAAAGTTGATAGATTCGGCCCATTAACTACGTAATCGTTCGAGATTTCGAGTGCCAAAGGAACTACAAAATTCATGTCAATAACCGTTTATCAATAATTGCAAGAAAATACTGGTAAACATTTATATATCTTTGGAAAACATTGTATTAATTACCACTAGGTATCTATATATTTTTTGATATACTAGCTTTATCAAAAAAAAGGTTTGGTTTGGAACGAGCTATAGCAAATAAATTCTGAATGCTAGTAATAATTCAAGTAACTGTGTTAGAATAGTACACTTTTATTTGCTATTTCTAATACTGGGTTTATGGCCTTTAGAAAACGTACTAGTTGAAAGTCAACCAGTTAATTAGCATAAATCAAGTTTTGCATCACCTTAACAATATCGCAAAGGACGCTTCATCACTTAACAATAAATCATTTGATTTGATTTTAATATATTTGTTTACACATGAGGGAGACATTGATCTTGAGGACCTTGTATTGTTTATAAACAATGATTAGTCACTTCAAGTAAATCTCTATTGGAAAAAAAAGTATTTCTTGGTAGCATAAATACGCCTTGCAAAAACTCATATTCCAGATCTTTCCATCGAATTTGTTTACTAGAATAATCGAACAAAAAAAAACTCATACACATTAAATATGTAAATGTAGGCATTAGACCAATGGTAACTGATTTTTTGCACGGATGTTTCGTACGTTTTTTCATTAATCCACTACGTAACTGGCAAGTTCTAAAGGAGGTTTTTTCGTGCATCAATATCTTTCACTTACGTTGTAGCATTATGTTTACACTACATAGACAACCTTCCATTTTCGGCAAATTCTGAAGTATTTCAACAAAAACTGACATAGTAGACAGTATAGTAGCTATGACAGTTCTAGCACACCCTTCAATGTGTTTTCTTATGGGGTTAAAAAGCCGACTCATCCAGTGTGTTAGAGAGAGAAAGAGGAGTAGGAGTAAGCTCGGGAGAGATGGGAGGCTCGAAACACGTCTCAACCCGTCTGTGACGTAATCGCAGGAATGGTGTTTACAAATGTCTTTTTTCCTAGGGGTAACAAGGTGGTAGCTACTATTTTTCTTGAGATTAAAACCTATTTCACCGACTTATACAGCATTACATTCTCACGCTCATATTGATAACAATTTTTATCGCTGACCAATTTTACACTCATTTCTGCATTCTTAGCGTAATTTCATTGACGCAAACAATTTCATTTCTGCTTTTTTTTTAATGCAACCAGCCACCCTCATTGATAACAATTTTATCGCTACATTTTTATAATTAAATTAGGTGAGCCTTGGTGTTGTGCGTTAGTCGATAGACGAACCTTGTTTCGACGTAATTCAGTTCAATAAAATTAGTTAAAATGACAGGTGCAAGACCGTGGGACATATAGACCTACGTTGTCTACTCATTCTCTACTCTAATAATTTCATCCACAATTAAGATCTTCAAAAACAGACTTTTTGCTTACACCAAACAGAAAGTCGTTTTCTAATTAGAACAACAAAAATATTATTTTTCATACAAAATCTGTGTCTAAATCTACAAGCGACTGATATACAGCTAATTTTGCCATCTACCGCATCCAAATCTCCAAGAGCCTCTGTCTATAAAACCATCTTCCTCCAATCCACTCTTCTGCATAGCTTCATTAATTCCTTTTTCCCAACTCTTCCAAAATACAGTCATATATTATAATAGATTTTCTCTCTGTATGCTTATTCCCTTCTTATTGTCAAACTACCGCGCCAATTTTGACGAAGCTTACATGATATCATCTGGATAGTTCAAAATTCCGGTTTTTGGTAAGCCCAGGGGAGAAATTCGATCGAGTGCGAATTATTTTCATATGATTGGTGGAAAAATTATGTAACTATAAGATCTTCATACATAGAACTAATACCTACAATTTATTTGAAACAAATTGATTCAAGTAAATGCAATACCCGAGTAGGCACACTCCATAATTTTTGTATCAAAATTAAAGTTTTGATGCATAATAAACGGTCTCGTAGTAAGAAGGTTGGGAAACATATGTTTACTTGTTCTCTACGGTTATAGAGTTATAGATTACGCAGAAATTCAAATGAAAATGTCATGACCGCAACTGTTTGATCATTTGTCTGAAAGGAGCGTCAAAATTTAGTTGTCAAACGTTTATCCATGGTTATCAAGATTGGATCTGATATCTAGACTCAAATCGCTTACCCTCAAAGATTTCGCTCAATGTTCCTGTATTTTACGCTAGTGACTGTGCAAATAACCCCGTAAGCAATAAAGTACATCTCAATGTACTTGAAAGTACATTTGTACTCAATGTACTATTTTAAGAATAATGTATTGTCACAATTAATTAAACAGCGATGCTATACAAACAAAAGTGTGGTGCCCCCACTATGTCTATCTTCAGTTATCACTTGAAAAAATTCAACGTCGTTTTGTCAAATACCTATCCTTCAAAGAAGATGGAGCTTATCCGCAGCGGTGGATTGATTACGCGTCCTTATTGGATAGACACTCTGTGGATTATTTAACGCACCGTCGTGAATGCCATGGTGCGCGCTTTATCTGGAAATTAACTCACGGAGTCATTGATAGCCCTTATCTTCTTGCCTCTTTGGATTTCCCCATTCCCAGGCCTTCCTCTCGTTCCTCTTCTTCCTTTGCTCTACGCTGTTCTAGGACCAACTTGCTGCTAGGCTCGCCACTAGTGATCTGCACTATGAAGGTATTTTTCATAACAGTATTAATGATTTATTATAACTTCTTTTAATTTAAATATCTTTGTATTATCTTTTTCTTTTTTGTATGTACTCACTTTTATAAATATTTTTGTCCTGTAACTGGTAATCTGTTGGACAATAAATGAAATGAAATGAAATGAAAAAGTGGAAAGGTTACTGTACATTACTACTACAGTTATGGAATATTTAGAGAGGTTTAGACCGTAGTGGTGTAGTGAATTGGTTACTGGGCTGCTAGATTGGTAGTCCTAGGTTTAATTCCGGACAAACCTATAACCTCGATACTACGAGGGATATCCGGTTACTAAGGTACATTTATGAATTACAGACAGACTACTTTATTTATATAAAATAGGTGTTTCATTGTTTGCGTGCGAAAAAACGAATGAGTTCGCACTTCAGACTTGGAGTATGTTTCGATCGGAGCTGCCATTGTGCGGCTGTCACTGCACACGTTGTACTGAACCTAAGGCAATGACAATAACCACCTATGCAGTACATATGCACGTCTAAAATGCGGGCAAGTTTCAACCTGATCGGAGCGACGTAGGCAGTGTGTCGCGCAACCGTACCCTAGTAACCTGACATCCCTCGTATTTTCTAGGCCCCGACTCGACTAAGGCTGCAAAAATGAATACCGTAAACCGGGGCTACCTTGATTGTGAGGGGTACTTTGACTCTGTTTGGGGCTACTTTGCCAACATCGCTCCCACAAGCAGAAACAGATGCAAATTTAAGGTTATGTTTATATTGTTATTACTGGGCGAGTGTTCGAGTATTCCGCTGTGTTTTGATGTATTACTGTGCTTCTAATATTTAAAAACATTGTGTAAAAATGGTTAGAACCTACTACGAAGAAGACCTAAAAAAGCTATATGTGAAGTTAAAAGCTGCAGGTTAGCACAGAAAGCGGCCGCTGAAAAGTATATTATAAACAGAACGACGTTATTGTACAAAATTCGTGGTTATCATGAAGGTAATCCAACCGTTTTGTTTTTGTCGAAGAAGAATTGATAGCACAAACTCTGGGAACTGTAAATGATTGAGGATTTCCGATGGCCGAAGCAGATATACGAGGTGTGATCGAGAAGTTTGTAACCAAACAAGCCAGGGATGTATCACAGTGGGAAAATAATGTGCCGGGTGTTGATTTCGTAAATCATGTACCCATTCAACCCTAATGTAGTTCCAGACAGACTTCCTTCCGAAGAAACCAATACTGGTGGAATTTTAGACGCCAGTTTACTTGAATATTTTAGAGAATCTAGGGGCTTTGATGAGAATAGAGTGCGTTATAGAAGAGGCAAGAAATTGGCCACACAGCCAGGCAATCGGATTTCACTTGAGAATTCCAATGATCAAACTCAAGGGGAAGCTCTGCATCAAGCCACTTCTGGTACAGTTCGCCTTACAAGTCCGCTATACTCCTCGGAAGACGACTTTCTCCTCATAAATTGGCTGTCAAATTCATCCTCCAAGCAGAAGAATAAGAAAGAGAAACGAAAAAAGCAAGGTGAAATATCTGCCTGTGTAATTTTCGACATTATGTTGGAAAGGATTGGATTTGCTGCGTCAGTGAGTTTGCGGAATTTGTAACAAAGGTTCCACGAATCCGCGGTATGAATGTCTAAGATGTGAGGATGGTGAAGATATGTACGTCGAAACTAACGTAATTTCTTAACAATATTATTTTTCTTTTTATTAACATTATCGGTATTCAGTTACTTTTCGCACTTTGTAAACTTTAATAAATATATTCTAGCTTAAACACCTTTTCTATGAATGTTTAACCGCCCAAATGTTTTAAATAAAAAACAAAAAACCAATTTGGTGTTAAACTACCCCCTAAGTGGCACTAATTTAACATTCAATACAAAACAGTGCCATGTTACAGGCAATGTTGTCAAGGTATCAATTGCTTCGGACAAGCACAAATTTGTTGATTCGGATAACCAACAAAAAACTTACGGTATCAAAGTAGCTCCTGGTTTACGGTACCTAGAAGTAGCATTCTGAGATAATAATAGGCGGTCGGCTCGCTGTGCTTACTACGTTACAGCCCTAGAGTACCGACAGGCTCAGTAACAGACGATTTCTTAGGAGGACCTTCAATGCTTGCGAACGTGAACTACTTTTATTATTATTATAGGGATATTTATTAATGAAATAATATTATATATTGGTACAACTGCAGTACTCAGACAAGTGTACTGTCACAGTAAAATGTCATCAATGCATATTATTGAAAAAACGATTTCTTGATAATAAGTTAGAAAATTGTAAATGTTATTATAAATATCTTACCAAAAGATTCGTCTCCATGAGTTCTTTTGGCACACCACAACCTCAACAATGTATCTTTTTATTATGAATGAGTCATAACTCATTCACTTTGCAATAAATGCTTCAATATTCTAATATTTGTGCTACAACGTCTTCGTGAATGAGACTGTTTTCCCGCGCATTTTGTTGAATTAAATTCCATTTTTTGTCTACTAGCCTTATTATAGCACCCAATAAGAAAAAAAATTCAACAAAGATTCCATAATAGGGAAACATTTGGCAAGTATAAAATGTTTAATACATCAAACTATACCGAAGCTCTTCCAGGTGTTCGAAAGTTTTGAATGGTCCTAGTAGCAAACATACGTCTTGCAAAAACTTATATTTTTTGCGAAACCCATATTCCAGACTATTCCATCGAATTTGTTTACTAGAATAATCAAACAACAAAAACTGATGCACATAAAATATGTAAATTTGGGCATTAGCATAATCGAAACTGATTTTTTGCGCGGATGTTTCCTATCTTTTTTTTGTTAATCCACTACGTAACTGGTATGGTCTAATTGAGTTTTTTTACATCAATTTTTTTTTATTTTGTTCACGTTCTAGCATTATGTTTACTTAGGTAATCAACTATTTTCGGCAAATTGTAAAGTACGTCTTTAAAAAGTAAAATATTCGCAGACCTATTATAATTGGCACAATAAACGATGTATGTACATACTTGTTCACTTAATGTCCACCGTAGTTAAGACGCTCAAAAACAAACTTTTCACGTACCCTAAGCGAAAAATCGTTTTTTTAGCTAGAGTCAATTACAAAAATTTTATTTCCCATTCAAAAATCAATCATATAAATAAAACTGATCTTAATGTTTGTTCCCTTTCAGGCCTAAATTACTGAACCGATTGCAATGAGACTTGCGGGATATCATCAGTATGATCTAACTTAGCTTACAGGCTATTCAAAATTCCGATTCTCGGCCGGCACACAGGAAAAATTTAAAGAGGTACCGATTTGGGTAAAATTTATATCGTTTGAAGATTTTCATATATAGAACTAATCCCCAAAGTGACCAGACAAATATCATTAATTATAGACCAATTTGTATTTTACCAAATTTTGCTAAGATGTTTGAACACCTTCTCTTCACTGAAATTTTCAAAAATGTCTTACTTGCCTTCACATCAGCATGGTTTCGTCACTGGAAGATCAACAATTACCAATTTAGTTAATATTGCGCAGTTTATAAGTACAGCTATAGATAAGCGACAACAAGTGGACGTTGTATACACAGATCTATCAAAAGCATTTGATGTGATTGATCATGCCTTGTTAATAAAAAAGCTGGCAGATTTTGGTTTTTCTGACGGGTTGACGAAGCTGATCGAGTCTTATCTTGAAAATAGATACATTTATGTTAGTTACAACGGTTTTTCTTCCGGGATGTCTAAAGTCTGTACCGGTGTACCACAAGGCTCTAACTTAGGACCCCTGCTGTTTAACATCTTTATTAATGATTTTTTATTATCGCTGGACTGTGACGTTCTAGCTTATGCAGATGATCTAAAAATCTACAGAATCGTTAACATCTATGTCGACACTCGCAATCTGCAAAACAGCCTCACTTCTGTGTATGATTGGTGTGTGAGAAATGGTTTAAAACTCA
>JARFOC010008379.1:0-10990 GCA_031763485.1 Osmoderma eremita | reverse complement strand
GCATTCTTCTGGCTTACTTTCAGGATTTGACCTTAATATTTCTCTTTTGGTATGGCCAATATTTTCAGGCCACAATACGTCACATTACCAGAAATGTGGAACTACAGTATAGTACACACCTCTCTTTTCTTTCGTGCATACAATTTTAAAAGTATGCATTATTTTTCACTGGCACTTGTCACTTTGCTTTTAAAAAATGTGAGGTTAGAATTTCGGCGAGGCTTTACAGTGAAAGAGACACTTTGAAGTTGTCGTTACTTTCCGGCTACTTTAAAGTGGTAAATTAGTAGCGCATAGAATTTTATAGTAAGCGTTACTTTAAAGTCGCTTAATCGTGGTTTCTGCAACTGGCCGTCTGGTTTTAGTTACTTTCAAGTTGAATTTTTCAGTTTAAGTTACTTTAAAGTAAATATTTTTGAGGAGGGAATTCATGTTTATCGAGAAAATAGGATTAATATTAAAAATTGATAAATTTTTAAGCGATAAACAAGCTTATTCAATGATATTTTTATCAACAATTTCAAAAATACTTGCTTAATAATTTATTTCAGATTAGAAATTTGAATTTATGTTGACTTTAAATTATATGTCCATATTTTTATATAATTAAAAAAAAATTAGGGAAAAATTAAAATTATAAGGGCGCATAAAGAATTTAGAAGTATAGTCCCCAAGTTCGTTTAAATTTTACGCCCAGAAATAACTTAATATTTTGTAATCTTTTCATTCTACAGTACTTATACGCTTTCATTTTATATTCTATAACATTTCGTTTTGAACACAGGTGGTTTTATGTGTACATATACAATAATAATAACTTGAATGAAAATCTAAGAAGATAAACGTGAAAGAGAAAGAAAAAAATATATACGTCAGACATATATGAACTATTTGCTGGTCGCTGGAACTATCCTGCCACGTTTCAGCGACCGTAGCCATATACCGAGGCAGATCCGATAATATTACCACGAAATTATTCCCCATGTTGGTAGTAATATTGTAATAGGAACGTTCTTTTTATGTTCCCATGTTATTTCGCGAGATACTTCAGTCATTTCAATAGTCGTAATTACGTTCCCAGATAGCTGGGTAATATCGGCTCGATATTCGATTTTTTCCATGTTTACAGAAACACTAATATCGACTGGCATAACCGACTGTTAAAAAACAACTGAGCGTTCAAAATGGACAAATCTTTAAAAAGTATCTTTCAACGCATGCGCAACTACATTACCAGAATATTCTTGAGGGGTAACCCCTTCTTCATATTGCTCAAATGAAAGTTAAGTGGTAGTAAAAGTCGGTTTCACGTTTCAGATTTGCTTTCCCAATAAGCTTAACCAATACAGAAGAAAGAAGGATTGTTTCTGATGTATTATTACAACATTTGAGAAACATCAAAGTACTATATTTGTTTTTAAGTCTCAGTTACGCACGGCCTTATCCCCTGTCGCCGCGCTTGTACGAAAATGCGAGAAGTATCTTTTATTAAAATTTTTGGCGTAAATACATTGGAAGCGATCCAAGCATTAAATGAAATAAACGTTTCTCTTTTTACGAGACCACAAAAAGCTAATTATGTGATATTCTAGAATGGTGGGTTACAGCTGGACATTTATCACCGGATGACAACGGAGTTTTTAGCGAGTGATTTCCTTAACTTTTTGAACTCCTACTGTTACATATATTGCACACATTCCCAATTTTCAATTACGAAAATAGGACCCGTTTAAATAAGCCGAATATTCGAATGGGTCTTGAATTTTATTTCGATTACACATGAAAGCGCCAGTAATTATGGGGTGTTAATAGAATTTGTGACGGTCAATAAAATGGAGGAAACGACTTCATGAAATGTTTTAACCCACGATCGTGCAGTATCGTAACTGCTGCCTCTTAAAACTAATTTAGTAAATTTTATTGTCAATTTATTAACGGAGATTGAAACTCAAATGTGGAATGCGCGAAGGTTTCTAACAGTTGAAAAACGTTTTTTGCTTTATTAACTCTAAAGAGCATTCACGAATTAAAGCCATTCATTAGAGATATCCTAGAAATACGATGCATAATAAATATATATTAAAAAAAGCTGTATTATGAAATAAGTTTCTTTCTAAGCGCTATTGGTTCACCCTACATCAAGGATAAAACAATTTTTTTCGTAACGTTTTATAAAGCTTAGGCGCTTTTTGTTCTTAACCATATTGGTTCACCCAATACGAGAAAAAACTTAAGCTTTATAAAAAGTTAGGAAAAAAAGAATTGTTTTTATCAGTGTAGGGTGAATCACTTTGACACTTGTATTGAACAATATACGATTATATACTAGTTTATACTGTTAATTTTCAATATATTTTTATCTCAAAACATGTTTACTAACTGATGAATCGGAGTCCGCAAAATCAAGCGGACTCCCCTTGACTTTCTGGAAATCGATGCCTTTAATTAGAGCAAGTTTTCTATAATTTCACTTCGCTCCAATTCGCACAATAATGAACACCGTCCTTCATACCGCTTATATAGCAAGGGGGAGGAGCTTTGCATTGCCGGTAAGTAAGGCACCTTTATCGAAATTTGAATTTTAAAGTGACAAAGATTTATTTTTAATAATAATCCATAATCAAATCTGCTCGAATTTCAAATTTTCAAATCGTTCCGACATTCAGGAGCGCTATTCTGCACCATTTAGCGATATCGCTATACGTCATGTAGAATAGCTAAATCGGATAGCGATATCGAAAGCGGTATTTTGCAGTTCCTGTCGCTATCGAACTACGTCTTCACTTTGCGACATCTCGCTATTTTATAGCGACAGCATAAGAGGTCTCGTTAAGTCGATTCGATATCGCTATATATTTAACCTTAATTTGTACGTTGCCGTCATTTTTAAAATTATCGTCTGAATTGTTATTGCTAAGCTACAACTTTCTTGTTTGTCAGGCAAGGTGTAATATAGATATTATCATTATTAGCTACGATAGGTGCAAATTATATGCAAAATAAAGATATTTTATTTTGGGTGTATCTTTCAGCTTCATTTTTGGCTTTTTTATGTGCACAGTTTCTAGCTCTACAGTTAGATGAAAGAGATCATAGAAGAGCTCGTAGAAGATTCACATTTGTATGTTGAAACTTACGAGATACTGAGGATCCTTTTTCTGTAACATGCAGAATTACTGCGGAGCTATTGACTTAATAAAGAAGCATGCAGAGACCTTACTCCACAAATTGAAGGAATATTAGTTAATGAGGGTGTGGTTAAAAAAATTCCACCCTTTATTACTATAAGAACGTAATTTTTTCTTGTTTACTTTTATTAATATATACTTTTCAGGTTCTTTCTGCAGTATCATTGTTTGCATCAGGAAGGTATCAATGAGGAGTTGGATACAACTTGTTACATGCACTAATGTAAGTCTAGCCGCAGCCAGTAGATACATAAAAACTGCATAGAACATAAATGTATGGCATTTTATGAAAAATTGGATTAGATTTCCGCAAACAAATGAAGACTGAAGATAATCTAACGAAAGGAATTGTGTGAATAAACTTTAGCGAGAATGCACTTCAATCAGTTATTTTAGGTTTTCAAATGCAACAGGAATGCCACAGGAGCTGGGAGTAATATATGTGATACAGTTGAATTGAGCGGAAATATGACTGAAAGTGTGTTACTTTGACAGTTATTAAAAAGACTAAAATAAGGAAATGCCTCTGTTCGTGATACCCCTAATAATGATTCCATTTACAATTGCTGGAATTCTAAGTTTGGAAATAGCAGTCATAATAATTAAAAGGTTGGAGGAATTATTCCTTAGTCACTTAATTTGTATACAAAGGTATTAAATTTGTAAATGCAGAGATATTCCATCTTACGAAAGTTAATGAAGATAAAAAATATATGATTTGATGATATCAAATATGTTTTAATTCTGGTTTGCCGGGAAACAATACGAGGTAAAAAATTGGCAAAATTGTTACAACGTCCCCGAATTTCCTATTTAAATGTCTTGTTGTGAGATGCTGCTAATTCGATAGTTGTATTTTGTTATAGCGATATCGAATTTTGATGACGACACGCCCTATCGCTATGATATAGCGATATCGCTAATAGCTATAATTGCAGAATAGCGCTCCAGAAGTGTGTTAAAATTGCGCCAGTAGGTTGGTGACTCCTGACATACCCGATACAAGTCAAGTTAATATAAAGCTTTCAAAGTAGTAGAGCCTTTTCGAGTTAATACAAAGAAGTATCTATCCACATTACAAATATTTTTATACGTAAAACATATGTGATGGATGAGATCTATCATTCAGTAACAATAACCTTGTAAAAATAAACTTCATAAAAAGCAAATGGCACTTCTTTATGCACATTTGATGACAATTTTCAAGCGAGCTTTTGCGGTATTTCGCCTTTCCTTCAGGAATTAGGAGTTGCGGACTAAGAAATATATAATGCATTTGATAATGGTAAAATATAGTATATGTATAATCTTAAAGAAATTTTTTTTAGTATCCTTTATTACGGCTCTCTAATAGTAAAAGTCCTAAATGCACTGGCGCGACGCGTGTGTTACGTCAGCGATTGCTATGTAAATGAGTTCTGGGAGCAAGCCGTCGAAGTATAAGGTAAGACCAATTCGCATACATTGAACAAGCACGTGTTCAATTTAATTTCAATTATTAGAATTTTCAAGTGCTAATTTTTCTGTTGTCTTATCTGTTACAACGGTTTATATGTGTTGTGTCCCTAGTTATCGCGGTAATTATAACAATGGCCGGAAAATGCACCCTTTTCAGTTTCCAATTGACGCCGACATACTTGCGAACTGGATGTTTGCTACTCCTCAAAGAGATTTCACTGCACATAAATACAGTAGGATGTGCGAGTTATATTTTATTGTAGAAAATATACATTTTTCGACACCAACCGATTCAAGAACCGGTGAAATCGTAAGCCTAAGTTCAATGGTTAATTCTAAAATCGCGAACTTTTGATAACATACAGATGGAGCGGTTTTAAGAAACCATTGACTCACCTGATGAAATCGGAGATCATTCATTTAATTTCAGCATTATAATCGAAAAAATTGACATAAACCAAGTGAGTAACCATATGCCTCTAATCAGTTACTTGACAGGCTACACTAGTTAGCAAGAGTTTTGTTCCAAGCACAAAAAAGCCTGATTCCCACACACTTTTGCATGCTGAAATCAATGTTTTCAGAATTTCTCCATCACCCTTAGTTTTTATGTTCCAGGATATTCGCTCATCCACCTAAAATATGCATGCATAGATATGCAGTATAAGAGAACATGTTTTGACGTTATTTCAGTTGTCGGCTACAGCTCGAAACTGATCAAGCAGCCAGCATACAATGGTTAATGTTTGAACATGTCTTGACATGTTAAGACCTGCATTTCCCATTCCTCGATAGCATCTCTTGTTATTTCAGTTGTCGGATAGAACTCGCTACGCTGATGTTGTTACCGTTTTAAAGAGTGTTGCGTTGTGGTGCGTTCAAGCTATCGTAGTGAAACCGCGAAAATTTGGTCACCTGTAAAAATGCCAAGGAAATGTGTAAACCACCCGAACTCTTTCTGCTACATTTGCAGCGAATTGACATTTAAATATTAAAAACGGTTTTTCACACCTCCCCTTAAAAAGTGGCTATGAGCAGTATTTTAAGTATAAAGTAGGTGATGAAGATAAAAGCTGGGCTCCCCATATTTGCTGTGTTACGTGTGTCAGACTTCTTACAGAGCGATGGGCAAAAGGTAAACGACATATGCCTTTTGCTATTCCCATGATTTGGAGGGAACCATCAGATCATATTACCGATTGCTATTTTTGTTTAACAAATCTAAGTGGTATGACTTCTAAATCCAAACGTACTGTAAAATATACTAATATTCCATCTGCACTGAGACGAATACCTCACAGTCCGGAATTACCTGTGCCTAAACCTCCATAAAACATGACACTAAGCGACGATGAAAGTGTTGATGATACCAAGGCAAATGGAGCCCTGTTGTGTTGGCAGACTACTGCTGGACGCTGAAGAGAGATGTTTCTGATGCAAAGTACAACTGAAAGTCATATATAAGCACATTTTTCAAGTAAATATATCACTTTGTACGCCATTTTTTCATGATTTATACACATATTATAATATATACTTTCACAAAATTTCATTGCTTTGTCACTCTGCAACCCTACCTGATAGAAAAATTCTGAAAACAGATATGAAATAAGTGTAAAAAGTACTATCAAGTTCACCCATTTTACCTCGTGGGACAAAATAAATCTGAAATTTTGTTGACCAGTGTTATTGGTGCTGCATTACTCTAAGAAAAATTTAGTGCAAATTCTGTAAATACAAATTTTAATAATTAACGCAACCAAATAGTTGTTGAAGATGACGACACCCTTATAAATAGTTTAAGCGGAGGAAAATTGCTTTATCCAAACGATTTTGTTATGTAAATAATTTTGTATGCGTATATTATATTTAACAAAGATTTCGCGAAATTTCCGTTCTATGTCAAAGCTCGTAATGAGAAAGGCCAGACACACTCAATATTATCTATATTTTTACTGAACTACTAATAGCACAAAGTTATTTCAATATTATCTTTGCTTCTGTTGGCACTACCTATATTTCCCGAACCACGGCGTACATATTTTTTTTTTGTAAATATGTTGTATCGTATTGTTTAATAAATAAATAAATTCGTTGGTTTACACATACAGCGTGATGGATGATCTAGTATGGAACAAAATTCATAATTGGTGTGTTTATTCATTTTGAGAAAGTGGTCATACAGAACAACTTGTAATTTTAATCTTCTGAAATACAACTGATGTCATCGTTACTGTTTGAGCAATGGCGTCATCATCCAATTTTTTAAATGATAACCTAGTTTTTCATGGACCGCCTTACAGCTTAGACGATAAATATATAAATTTGGTACATTTTTTTTCAAGAAAATTACACATTTACTTTAAAAAATATTCTTAACGATAGATTTCTCTTGAAACAAAAGAAGAAATCTAAATACATTAACCGAATTTAAAGTAGACGTTGGAATTATTCTCCTCCAACGAGGTGTAGCCTCAATTTTCTTTTAATGTGTTAGGTCACATAAAGTAGACTCTTGATTTTAAATAAATATTCAACGGGTGTACCAGTTGCATTTTGTATGAGTGATACTTTTCTTTTTTCGAAAACTTTACGACATAAGATTGATCCGCATTGTTATTTCGCGAAATTTGCCTTTTAGAATCGTGACGGTATGTTAATTATTGCGTCATAGTCATCAAATAAATATGTACAATGTGAAATATTAATTAAAATATACATATTTGTTGGAGGAGACTTTTTTTTAATATTGATAAAGTCATGGTAGCTTCAAACCTATAGTTGATTGCAAAAGGATACTTCAAAAGAAGCCATTAAATTCTTTGTCTAAAAAAACCACTGCCACCAATTAGTTTTTGGAAGAATTCAACGTGGAATTCGAAAATTCTTGTGCTTTAAAATTGATGGAGAATATAGAGGTATAGATTATAACACAAGATGGTATCATTGCAAAAACCGCGGCAATTTATGTAGAATTTATGTGGAAGCGGATTAATGGGAAACTTGATTGTATAGATCACACTTCCATGGTGAACTTTTATGTCCCTCGCAAGTCATTTCAATGTTTCTATACTTTCTCCCTACCTACTCCTAAAACTGATCTTTTATTGTGTTCAATCATCTTCAATATATGTAAATTAGTGAAGAACTGCAGATACGTATTTCGGCAACTAAGTTGCCATCCTCAGCAGAATCTACACAGGAAAATAATGTTAGACGCAGCACTTTGGGAGAGTGGTGTTAGTCTGTGTGGTGCATACCTCCTAAAGTGCTACGTCTAACATTATTTTCCTTTGTAGATTCTGCTGAGGAAAGCACGTATGTGGAGTTCTTCAGTCATCAACGCGGTAAGGATATTTTTATTTTTTACTATTTTAAGCCACAGTAACCTATTATTTTATACCAAAGCTGTTTCTTGGATTATTGAAAAAAAGCGATATCGGTCCATTCTGTAATTAATACTCCTTGAAATTAAGAATTTTTTTTAAATAGAAACTTATAAGATTACTTTGACGCCTCCAGCGGTATAAATGCTAATTTCTTGTTTAATTCGAAACTGATAGAAACTGAGCCTCCCTTTAGCCCTTCCAGAAATGATAGGTTCAACGAATCACTGGATCACAAGAATGAAGAATAGTTTTAAATCGAAGAAGCTTTCGCGACATCAGAATTATCGTTTTGGGTTTTTACTAATTCCTACCTTCAATCTTAAGGTGTCACTTTGGTTGTTCAAGTTTATAGGTATATATATGGGCCTAACGGTGGCACAACAGCACTCACAACACATGATCCTTTCTCGGTGACCTTCGACGACACTAAAATTCCAAACTAACGATGCACGATGCACTAAACTTCACCCAACCGTCGAAAAGCCGCTAAATCACCCCCATCTCGATAGCTTCGCGTTAGGGATAATCGTTAAGAGTCCGACGAAATTCGAGAAATTTCTCATCGACACTCATCCGGAGAAGGTCGCACAGAAAACTGTCGCGCCGAGCGTTTAATTGGACGGCCTTTTTGGCGGGAATTCAAGAACACGGCTACTTTATATAACAATATTCTGTGCGCGTGCATAAAAATACGACGCGCGCCAAAATAACGTGGTGCCACCAACGCTTTTTAACGTGTGATAATAATGTTTACCACATACACACCATTCAATTCGAAACAAAAAAGAAGAAACTATGAGGGCGCGAGTACGGAGCCTTGCGGTTTCGGTTCTCTGCGCGAACTGATCGCTTTGAAACTAGCCGACTAGATAGCAGTCCGTCTAGAAATAACCAACGTCCCACTCTGAGATAAAAGCGAACATATTTGAGTGCGAATAGCAAATATGTATTTTTGATTTGATGAAAAATAGAATCGGACCGGACGAAGAGGTGTAAAAATGTACGACGGGAATCGGTTTTGCTTTTTTCGTCACTGTTAAATAAATAAAACCATTAATCATGATTTTATTTATTGAAAATTCTGGCCGAATTACGTTTATGTTATTGCACCATTACGGCCTGTAAAAGATTTGTTTGGTCGCTTGCGTATAGAAACGAACGAAAAAGTGTGTCTATACAGAGTGAGTCCGAAACCGCCCCAAACTCTGGGAGTGTATTCTACACGTGTGTGTGTGTGTGTACTCCCGGCTGTGAGAGAGCAGCAGGGTTGATTTATCCGTACTACTAAAGGGCACCGAGGTACCGACTAATCCTTGCTGCAACCGATCTTTTTAAAAATCGATTGCCGCAACGAAGATTCGAACCATAGACATCTCCCACAGATGCCTAGCGCTGTTTCCCCTTCGTTATCCCGGCAGGATCTCCAGTGTAGTGCAAATGATAATTAATAATAATATCCAATAAAATATTAAATCTCCTTCACAAATTTATTACACAATAACAATTGTTTCACCACACAGCGGCTTCGTCAGACTCAGAGATAAGAGATAGTAGAGAATGGCAACTTAATAGCGTGAAATCGCAATTGCGTTTTATGCTCTCTACCATATGGAAGTAAATTAAAATCCACTACGCGGCATTTTTAAATTGCCATATTTCCCGATTATTTTTTGCTACTATGTTCTATATAATTATTAACACAGAAATGAACACATGTTTATATCGAAGACTTTATTTTTTCCGTAATCCGTCTTCAGAATTAGTTACACAACAGAGGCATTGCCATTAAAGAAATATAATTGACATACGTATGTAACCCTAAAACAACTTACAATTTTCAATGAATGTCGTTACATGCGCATGTGCGAATTTGAAATCCACATGGAACCCGTGAACTTTATGGACTAATCACGAACCGTTTATTACTGCAATCCTACTACTCTGCGAACACCGAATTGTAAATTTCAAACTGTCAAAATATGACATTTGTAGCATTGCGAATGCATAGCAATTAGTGCGCATGCGTCGTTCCATTTCGGATAGTTTCTGACTGCGCTACGAACAAAGCTAATGAGAGTCTGTACTATATTAATGACTACACTAATTGCAACAATAACACAAGAAAAATCTAGAACAAAATTGATCAAACCAAACAAGCGCAAGCAGTTGACTGCATCTGACAAGCATCAACAATAAAATGGCTTCTCGCGTCACCGTTTGTACCGGATGTACACTAACTACAGCGCCGCCTACCACATGGAAGTAAACTAAAACTTGTATCACTCCACTTACATTTTACTTCGCCCCCCGTGGTCAGACTAAACTAAAAACTAATACAACACAACTTTGTCTTTCTTTGTCAATATTGAAGTATGTCAAATTTGACAAAATGCAATATATGTAAATTAACAATTAGTCAAAATTAGAAGAACAAACGATTATTAAAGATTTATAAATCAAAACGTAAATTTAATAAAGGGGAAATATTGTATCTAATTGATCATTAAGTAATGAGTTTGAATTTTTAAGTAATTTTAGGTTATGTTAACATAAAATGCTTTGTTAAAAGTTCATGATTTTGGTGAAACAACTAATTTAAAAAAAAAAGAATGGTTTTTGAAATAACTTCCGGGGAAAAAAGTGGTGTGTTCCCAATTAAATATTTAAAACTCTTAGGGCCGATTTCATAATACAATTGTTAATGCGGCATTAACTAATGGAGCATTAATTTAATGTCAGGTTTAACAGTCCGTTAAAGTAAAGCCATAATAAATTTGTGTGTGTACATTAACTAATGCTACATTATGCAGAAATTAGACCAAATAATGCGTATTAGGACAAACTGATATGATGTTTCAGAATAAGTTTGATATATTTTATAAACATAACCTCCAATACGGCGAAGTTCGAACCCCTATCGAAGTGTATTAATTACCGAATTACGTTTGTTTGAGT
>JARFOC010008369.1:0-10991 GCA_031763485.1 Osmoderma eremita | reverse complement strand
TTTTAGTGGAATTTGTATAAAACTGTTTTATTTATATTATTGTTATTGTATTTTTTGTGTTTGGATAATATTGTTGCATTTTCTTTATAAAATATATACTCTCCATACCGTCCGAGCTTCAGGTTGAGTCACTGTACTTTTCAAAAGTAAAAGTGGCAGGCTAGACAAATAAATTATGAAAACCATATCTCACTGTTTACATAGCTTGATAAATAACAGATATGAGTAATGTTACACAAATTTCTTGGAGTACACAGATCCGCATTCATCTTGCAGTGAGTTTAAGCAACCAGCAAGAGTTTGCAACGGTTGTCTATGGATACCGCAGTTTGTTGATGTTTATATGCATTTATTTTATAGTTCCTTACTATTTCTTGCATAAATGCCAAACAACTGGCAAATGGATATGTTTCTATTGAAATAGGAAATATTTTTAGTAAAGATAGCTATAAAAAATCATTTTTTTTCCACCTAGATTCATAAAATAACGCACTGTGCAGCTGTGGGAAATACAGAGAAGTCGTCGTGTAAGGAATAAAATCATTACAAAAATCGTTCGCAGTGTTTTTCCCTTTACAAATTTACTACATAGGGAAGCGGGAAATTTAACTTGCCTTCATTCCTTTTTAGCTCAGTCCATATTTATGTTATTTATATATTTATATGTTTATAATTGTATCTTTATTCAATGTAGCAACATATATTGCAGATGCTACGCTCTAGCCTTATCAGATATAAAGAAAATTCTGACGACCCTGGAGAAAAATTGCTCGCATTAAGCTCTACGGATATAGCGGAAACGCTAACCTATATTCTTTCAATGCCTCCACATTTACAGGTAGTTAAATTTACTTAAACTTCAACAGATTTCGCAAAACAAACCACCTAATACCATTCGATTAGATACTTTTACTATTTTACTTGTGCAAATTGTGAAATAATTTTTTCCAAGATATGTCGACAGCGAGGAATAAACTGTCATTGTATGTATTGGATCAGTTTTAGTTTAGACTATTTCGACCAGTATATGCTATATAATTAACGTTTTTATTTTTTCAATAGAACTTTTTGAATATATCGTCGCCTGTCAAAGTGACAGATTGATTCTAACCTAACAAAATTGTATCAACTTCGCCAAATATGCGCCAACTATAAAAGTCAGAACTTCTTAATCCTCGTTCAGCTAACATCTCTTAAATCCGTGACGACGTTAAATGTCAAAATTTACTTCGTTAGCGAATTTTTTTTTATTAATTTATTTCTTTGCTCAAAATACCAAGCGACGCTTCAGTGACAAAAAAACAGAACACTCTCGATTTCCCTAAACAACCCGCCATTATCTCTATGGTTACCACGGGCGCAACAATATTCCGAATTTTCCCGATATCTTCATTTATTAGTTTTTTCATATGCTGGTCGAAATCCCTTCTCATGTAGTGTTGTGTATTCTGTATGATTGTGATACATTGATAAGTATATTTAGTTAAATTTAAAAAAATATTAAATTATGAAAATGCAAATGAATGTAAGAACATGGCAGTATGTATAATCCATTCGCCTTTTAGAAAATAGTTAAGGCTTGGTATGGGACTATTTTTATGCCTTTCTATTTGCAGAATTAACATATAGGACTATCTGAGTTATTGTCGTGCAATGTTGTCAATATTTTCCAACAATTTGAATACAGTGAAGTTAGTTGCATCATTTACCATCTTGGGTACCATCTTTTTTTATCATGTCATTACTGTGTTTATCTTTACATGCTATAATATTTAATATCTAATAATTTATTCAAGCACAATATAATACCGGGTGATCTATTGAATGTACAATTAGAGTATGCAACGAATATGATAACTTAGTGGTTTATAACTGTCAATGAAGTGTCAATAAAGATTCTAAAATATTGAATTTGGAACATAAAACTTAGTTTTTTGTAAATTATTACAACAGAATCTGCTTCAGCAATGACATAAATTATTCTTTTAAACATTACAGAAAGAATGTATTACATTTTGTTTTGTAACCGTATGTTATTCATGTATTTAACCCAAAGCAACGTCACAAAAAGCGTTGTACTGTTTTCTAAAGGGCAAATTGACTATAGTTATTTATCAAAACAACATAATTAACTTATCTGTTAATGGTATTAGCAAGCCCGCTTATACTGCCAACTTAAAGTTGAAAAAGAAAAATCAAACGATATTTATACAAGTACATTATATGAGACAAATTTTCTACTTCTACAACTACAGCTCTCGCAATTAAACAATCAACTTTTGACATTGCGGCTTTCATGACATGGTTACCGCACATTGCAAAGCATATCACATGATTTGACAGATATGTAGATAGGTTATGTCCGTTATTTATAGACCGATATTAATAATTGAAACGGAAAACTAAATTGCTGGATGTAGGCTATAAAATGAGCTGATAAAATTAAATAAATGCGCTACGGACTTTTATAAGACAGTATATGCAACTGGCAATGCTCTAATTGACGAAATTTTACGGGAACTAAATATAACTAGATTTGTCATTACTATGCATTAGCTGAATGTGAGGTTATGTTTGGTTGCGTTGGTATGATTTTAACATTATCACTGTCAAAAGTCGGCTGTTTCGTTGTAAATTATCTTTAAGTGATTTAAAATCAAAACATCTTTGTGAATTTAGTACCAAGTGAAGTTGAAATGATTGAGTATTATTTATTTGGACACTAATATAATATTAAAATTTCCAGGTGGATAATATCACATTGTCTGCAGTGTGAAAAAGGAAATATGCTCCAAACTTTATACTGAAAATGAAGAAAAATACTCCAAATCCTGCAATTAATATACATATTTATCAATATAGATATATGCATTTTTATTAATTTTAAATAAAAGCTACTGCTTAAGCTACCGCTCATATTATTTTTTATTTTAGAAAATCATATTAAAAAATCTTTATCGATGAGATACTAGCAGATGGGCTAGGGGGCTAGGAGGCTACGAGCGCAATTTCCCCATAAGAAATACATGGGGCCTAAAAAATTGTGAATTGTGCAGTTTAATATCTATTTTTTATGTTATATTAATTTTTCTTTTTCTAAAGGGTTATTTTTCTAGTTAGTTCTTGGCTGTTTTTACTGAAAAGAAATTTATTAAAAGATTTGTCAAATTTACGAGTGTTTAGTATTTGTCTAACGTGTACAAGTGTTTAGTAGTCTAGGGTTAATCCGGCCACACACTTTGGGAGCAACTAGAGAAAGTATGGTTACAATTGGGACACATATACAGCATAGATATAGACAGCCATAGACAGATCTCAATTTAGTAGTGACAACCTTCAAATTTTAGCGAGACTTTTAGTGTCAGTAAAATTTTATAAATTTTTTTTGTCGTAAGTATTAATAGAATTTATAATATTTATTTCTACTGTCACTAGATGTATGTGAGACAAAAGCAAACTTTCAATACTATAATGTTTTGTAACTTTATTTATCTCTTACATTAACTATTTATGTGATCCAATTTAACAGGATTTGTTTTATGAACAAAGCGCATAGTATTGAGTAAATTTTCACTTCATTCGGATAAATTAAATATACTTGCTTTGGGTATAGAATTACACGATAGTATTTTCACCACAACTCCACTGACAAGGTACCAATCATTATTTGTGCAAAGCTTTTCATAACGCTTTCTTACGAGGGTTCTAATTCAGCAATAGCATGTTGAATATTTTCTTTCAGAATCATCGCTTCGTTTCTGGCAGGCACCTTTTCTTCCAAAAATCCCCAAAGGGAAAAGTCCAAAAGAGCATATCTTCCAAGGTTTTACCTTAACCAGAGACTGTAAGTCTAATCCTTTCTCCCTTTGTACTTTCTAGGTTTTACTTAGTTGACGAAATACGTATCTAGAGGGCATATCTAAGGGAATTTTTTGTTTTAGTTCTAGTATTTCAAGCCATTATTTTATATAAGTCCAGATGACTGGGTGTGTACTGCTAGGTATGCATTATAGACTTAGGTTTTTTTTCAAAATGAACCTGTAATTGTCAATGATGTTCGCTGTGGTGAAATGTTGTATAACTAATGCGTCATGGAAAACCTTCAAATAGGTCATTATAGTGGCCATGTATGGTTACACTTGCCTTAGTCTTCTGGATTCACAATGACCTGACGATAGTCGGAACGTTAAGAATTCAATATGTGTCATCAATTTGACTTTACTATCCAGAATTATTGGCTTTCCGATTAACTATGTTGTGTTATTTGTGTTGAGTATGATATTTTTTCAATATTAACTGCTCGTCTGATGCAAACCAGTTGCATACACCTTTTTCAGCAATCTTAGTTTGGTTATCCCTATCGTGAATATGTGAAACTTGAACATTCATAGATCCATCCAAAGTTGTGAAACTTGCCTCCTACGACCTTAGAATATCAAATACGTTTCCTCTCATTCCATAATACTCTAATTTGGCGACGAACACATCCGAAGATAATATAGTTAGGGAAGTTAAAAATGTGTGCCCATCCATCTATTGGTATGCGAATCCAACTAAACAGACTAGCGCGCCAAATGTCATATATTTCAAACTTGGCAATATTCATAATTCCGTACCACCGTACATAAATCTATTCATTCCACTGTACAAGCTTCTTATTCTCATGTCCATAATTCTATTCAGAAAGTGAGTACACAAATTCCGCGAAGTAAATTGACAGTTTCGATTAACGTATTCCAAAAGGTTATGTCAATAAAGAAATAATGATTGTTGAGAAATGTAATACAGAAAACATGGCTTCACGTATTACACAAAGATTAATGTAGTTTAGAAAAACAGGATCGTCTTAAAAAATCGTTTGCATGCATGCGTCGGCATTTAAAAATATGGTATACGTTTCAACTGGTAATATTTTACATAAGACGGATATGAAAAAAAACAGAAGTTATAAAATTAAGAATTAATTTATTAAGTAAATGCTACAAGCACAGAACAGCAATTAAAGAGAAACGCGGGCCGTGTACATTTCGCTGGAAACACGCAACTTCACGTTATTGCAATACAGCGCCCTCCGATTTGGTACACGGCCAAATACGAAAATACGGGAATCGTGCTTATGAAATATGGCGCCACATTTAAAAGTTAGATATGTTTCGATTTTCCTTAATCTCATCAGTGTGATACGTCTACTAATAATGAATCGTATTTACATCTCTCACTTAATTTAATAATGCCGTGATTACATTTTTAGTTCGACTTTTAATCATTTCTGAGAATAAAATTTTTCAATAACAGTGGTAACACAGTGAAAGATTAAACATTTATAATTAAAAATTTAGCTACGACATTGTTAAATTAAACACTAGATGGAAATATTGACCAATTTGTTTAATTAGCAGAAATCACAGATATATCTAAACAACGTACAAACTCAAAAATAAAAATTATTTCTAAAAACAGAAAAAGAAACATGTAAGTAATTATAAATATAATAAACATTTGAATTGTTAAAATTGACGATGGGGGCCTCTTCATTTTGTGTTGGTGACAGAGACAGGGTGATGAAATTATTGTCCGAAGAAGAAGAAAGTGCAACAGAAATGCAATAATCAGTTGAAAACTAGTATTCAAAGATGAATTTTCACTACCTGACTCTAAAGAAAGTAAATTACCCGGCTCATTTTCAGAACGGGATGATAATGGAGATAATCCTTCATTACTAACTTTCGAATAGGGTGGAAGAAGGATAGCATCACAATTGAGGTACTTCTTTAGAGAATGATAATTATTATGCGAACTCTGAAAGTGTCTAGAGCATATTCGAAGATTTTGTACATTTGCGGAATCGTGTAGGTAACATATTTCCTTCCAACTTTTCAATGCTGGTGGATGTTTTGGGAACCTATGAAAGCGAATTGATTCTGGACTCCTATAAACGCTTGGACAATCACGAAATGCACATTAGTGGTGAATCTTAGGCATGTTTATTAAATTGGCAAATTAAATCTAAGAAACGAAATTTAAAAGCCAAATTTTATTATTTACGTTTACAATTTACAAGAGCACAAAAAATGACGTCTCACACTATTTGTCGGTTGTGGCACGCTAGCTGCGCCTAGCGGGAAAAGCGACACTATATCGTAATGGGTGGGGCAAGGGAAATTATAATAAATCTATTAAAACTAATAGGAAATTACCTTGAAATTCTCACCAAAGTATCACATTTAGAAATATTGGAGGTTTGTCGCGTTTTCAACATTAAACATTACGTTTTTCGCAGTTTTATTGCCAACATTAATTCCATTTTCTGGAATTCGATTTCTCGTTATTGATGGTGGTTGGCAATACCAGGGTTTGGTACTTAGGCTTGCAGCCATCTTGTTTATTGCCAAAATCCCAATAACCATTTCGTCCCCGTGGCTACAAGTTATTTCCGCCGTCTTATTTTATATTAGGTTCCTACGGCTCCTGGGATGCAAGTCGTTTCCCTGAAAATTTCTGTTAACGTCATTTACACAAAGGAAAATACCAAATATTAAAAATTCATATAAAATTTCGTTTATTATTTCTTGAGTTTGATGGCACGGCTTGAAATTGAAATCTATTTAACTTTTTAAAATAGTTAAAAGTACACCAAGAAATCCTTTTTTAAAACATGTTTGTAGCAACAAATTTAAAATAATACTATACGATCCATACAAGCATTTGATAAAATTTCGTGAACAGTATATTAAACGGTAAAACACACTGCTATAGAAGTCCTTTTGAAAAATTAGATTATGCCATTCGACTATTTTATAGTGACAAATAATGTTATTTTTGCAGATATCACATCTAGAAAATTTACCAATTTTTTTGATTTAAAGCCACTAATGTAGCCTATACATTTGACAGATCGTGTTGTCAAATGCTGAAATATATGCTGTTAACTACAAGTAGCCACAATATTCGTTGAAACCCATCGTTCCTTCCTGTATCCATGTTGCTTATATAATTCAATAAAATCGACAATTTCTTTCAAAATAATTAGATAGGGAACTGAAAATTGACTGGTCAAATACTTTAGATACTACAGGCAAGATACTGTCTGAGACTATGATTGATATTTCTAAACGCTAAACATGATTTCAAACTGCTTTTAGTTGGGGTAGGAAAAGATTTTATTCAAAATGCGAGCTGAAAACATCAACCTTTAATATATAAGTTTCAAAAATTGATTTATAAAGTTGTCTGTTTAACAAGCAAATTGGTAAGTGATAAATGCCATGTACGTGTCAGGCTTGCACTTGTTTTAATTATCTTTGGTGTTATATGACGAAAGAAAAATAATTTAGAGAAAAAGTTACAAATATGGCTCAAATATGGTCTTACTTTAGGTTTAATTACCAAATTTCCAAATAAAGTAGAGTTTCATTAAATCCAACATTGATCGTTAATATTCTACAACAAAATACTAGTAATTCACCTTGAAGAACAAAATCATAAAACAAATCCTTTACATTAAATTAGATCGCCTTTGTAAAGAATATTCTCACATAACAATAACTGCAACTCTGCTAGCAGTTAGACACTTTATATGTCTGATATTCTTTCTTAGCTGATTGCACAAATTACTCCACCATAGAACGTATGTTTTTTTTAATCAACCTTCACTTCCTTCTCCTATAGTATCGCGACCGGTTAACCGGATTTTTGGTTATATAAGAGAGATATTGAGAGTTGTCTCATAGAAACAGTTTCACTTTCGTTTTGAAACGCAGATCATGGTGTTGTCTTTGGAACGCTGGGTGGGTAAAGTGGCTATCGTATCTGGTGCCAGTTCCGGATGTGGGGCTGCTATTGCCGAGAGATTAGTGATAGAAGGCCTCAAGGTAAATTTACATCCCTTTATTTCGATGTTAATAATATACCGCGCCAGCGACAATCATCGAAGGTCAATTTAGTAATTTTATGTTGTATAGTTGATTTCGTTGCCGTGCATTATATATTGGCAGTACTGATTTAATTGACGTACTCTATCACTTTACTTTTCACATGCCTTTATTGTTCATTAATCTTTTGCTAAAGTCTGTTTATATAATGCTTTTTAAAATAAAAATTTAAATTATTTCATTAATTGTCATCTTAATGCAAACAAAATGGTGCTACGCCACTGATTTTCTACTAGAACTCAACTGCAAATCCGGATTTGTGATAGAGGCAATGCCACCAACTGACGTAATTTAAGTTGGCTGCAGTTTTAGTCACGTGAGTCTAGTTGACACCCAAGCAGCAAAATTCAAATTTGCGGCAATTATTTTTAGTAACTTCAATATTAAAGCATGAAATTACCTACAATTTTGTACGTCAATGGATATTTTAATATCTTTAAGTTGAAGTTACTAAAAATTATTTGCGGCAAATTTGAATCGTGCTGCTTGGGCACAATTCTAGTTGACAATTCGCCCTTCAGAAGCGCTCATGGTAATACCACACAGTGTTGCCACGTCTTTTTTTATTAAATAAATATATAACATAGCATTCTTATAATTTGATCTTATTTGAGGTGGTAGGCCTGGCGAGACGTAAAGAAAGACTCGATAATCTAGCGAAAAAGCTCGAAGGTAAAAAGGGGAAATTGTATGCCGTTAAAACCGACGTCACCAAAGAGGCTGAGATCCTTACCGCCTTCAAATGGACCAAAGAGAATCTAGGTCCGGTACACATCTTGGTAAACAGCGCGGGCATAGCCCAAGATACCACCTTGAGCGACGGAGACGCTGAGAAATGGCGCAAAGTCCTCGATACTAATGTCTTCGGCCTTTCCGTAGCTACGAGAGAGGCTGTCAAAGATATGACCTTAAACGACGTAGCAGGACAGATAATACACATAGGTAGCGTCTTAGGGCATTACGTTGCCCACCTGCCCAAGTTGAATATGTATGCGGCAACGAAATTCGCCATTAAAGCCCTAACGGAGACTTTGAGGCAAGAGTTATTGATTAGTGGAACCAAAATTAGAATTTGCGTAAGTACTGAACATTCAGAGACTTCAGATTGACTCAATCTCACGTGACTAGTGTAATGTTATTGCACATGTCAAAATATGTTGGTAGAACGTAACGTAAATGTTTGCATATAGTTCTCGCAATTAAACAACCGACTTTTGACATTTCGTGGATTCATGACGTGATTGCCACGCGTTGCAAAGTAATTCATCTGGGTTGATAGATATATAGATAGGTTATGGTTAAAGAATACGTAAACTACCAACACTAAATAAAACGTCAAAATGTCAAATGTCAAGTATGTGCCTCGATAACTTACCTCATCTCTATGCAACTGGTAACACCCTATTTGAAGGCATCCTACGCCGACGAAATGTCACTAGATTTGACATTACTATGCATTCGCTGAAAGTTAAGTTGTGTTGGTATGACTTTAACATTATCGCTGTCAAAAGTCGGCTGTTTCTTTGCAAAAACAATATAAAGTACAAATGGCCTAGTAGTGACATTGGCAAAATAATTTCGTCAAAAAGCATAATAATTAATAATTTTAAATAATAATTTCTGTAAAAATTGTCAGTATATTAAATTCACTTCAAACATCTCATATATTTAATTAAGGTATAACCTAACCGCAAAACTCTAAAATGTGGATCTTCCTCACGGAAGTAAGACAGAGACACCTTATCTGATTTACGATAGAAAAAGGTGTAGCACTCGCCAGTGTAGAGTGTCTTTGTCTATTGTGACAACGTCTTTATCTAATAGCCGTTTTACTGTTTTCTATTCCATTTGGGGATTTTATCTAGTGTCACGGTCACCTGTGTTTGACACTGTCCTAGTGCTAAACAGGGCTGACAACTGTTTTACATGATCCCGACACGCTCTGCGCAATCCACGTAAAATAAGAAAAGTCTATCACCAATGTATGATATTGCTTGCATATTTAAAAGGGGTCACTTGCCTTTGGGTTCGACTCGAACTTTCGGTACATTCTAATATTTTCAATCAATTAGAACTCGTGAAGCTGTAATGTCCATTTTTTACTTATTTAGAGTATCAGCCCCGGCCCTGTCGACACAGAATTCATCCAATCCGAAAAGGCAAGTCCGGAGTTCAAAGAAAAGTTTAATGCCATGCCCAAATTGCAAGCAGATGACATAGCCGACGCTGCTCTGTATATTTTATCAACACCACCTTATGTACAGGTACGACATTTAAATGCCCTATGGTATAAATGGTATGACGGTATAAATAGATATCAATCATCTATTTATACCGTATTTATATCTGTTTATTTGTTACGAATACGTAGCTTCTATGATGATTGATGATAATGATGTGCCTACATTACTTCTCGTCTAAATTCTTACGTTACAGCGAAGTGAAATAACAGAGACATGAGTGGTTTTGTAACAACTGTACTTGAATGATTTTACGAGGGAATAAGTTTTTTTTTACAATTGCTCATGTGCGAGTGCGCCAAATTCAAAAATTATTTAATATTGCACTGCCCCGATGTTAGTGGGTTCAATATTAACTATTCTAACAGAACAGTGTAATAATCCGCGTTCTTAGAGATGACTAATATTAACACCTAATATCTAATATGCTTTAATTAGTCAGTTAACCTAATTAAATTAAGTTTAATACTTAATTTAATAATGTATCATTGTTATTCACAACAGCAACTAATTCATGATATGCACGAAAAGTCTCAAATCACCCGCACGCCACAAAGCAAGATAAAGGAGAACACGAAGAAAATATTTGCACTGATATGACTTTTTGACTGGCAACTTGCTGAGTGGTATAACTTGCCCTAGTTTATAATACATATGATTTTAAATATCTGAGGATAGTTTAAATTTATCGCCACATCAAATTTTTAGTACGTTGGTAATACACGAATTGATCATCTGTCTGTTTTGTTGAATTTGCACAGTTAGCGGAAATAAAATACAAGTATACAGCATGAATGACAGTCTACGAGCAACTGACTGT
>JARFOC010008358.1:0-10991 GCA_031763485.1 Osmoderma eremita | reverse complement strand
ATTGACAAATAAAGTCACCAGTGCCCAAACAGAAAAACAATTAAACAAAAACACAACTTAGGATTACATTTTCTTTCAAATAGACCCGAACAGTACAGCAGGGTTAATGATGATTAGAGTGCTGGACAGTATCGACCATAGTGGTTAAATTTCGAAGGTTAAATCTGGTGGGAATTGTAGCCAGCGCAATAAAAACACAGCTTTATTGTTTGGCCCCCGCTTTCGGTTTTAATAGTTAATAGGTAACTATAGATCTCACTAAGACCCTCCATGTCAGTTCTAAAATTAAGGCAGTCATTGGTAGTCTTTATATATACATTGCGAGGAACATCCTCTTATGATAACAAGATTGAATATCCAAAATGCTAACATCATTAAAGGAGAATTTATGTTCAGTGTGCGTGTAATGGTCTGCCAAGGCAGTATCGGTACTGTAAAAATTGCAGTCCATTTTGTGTTGGGACAAACGACTACGCAACCATTGTTTGGTAGTTCCCACGTATACTTTCTCACAAGATGCGCATGGTATTTTGTAGGCTACGTTCGGCATGTACATTGTGTCTGTTTTATCCTTCACTTTAGTAAAAAAAATAATTCAAGATGGCGCCAACTAGAACCTGTTCTGAGAGTTTTACTTGCCAACGTTGTGTAAAGGAGGTAAATTTTTTTGTAGCTTGCTGTATTTGTGAGAGCGCCTGTCACCCGGGTTATATATTAAAAATTTCAGGGATATACACCGACGAGGAGGCAAAAATCCACTGTTGCTCGGATCTAACCTCAAAAGCCTATTTGAGTATATTAAATTCTACTTAATTGTAAGAAATTACAAAAATGAATATGTAAAAGAATATGTGTTACCTATTCGGATATGGCAATGGGGACATAATTAACCAATAGTACCTAATACACAGAATCGCAGAGGAGTTGTTACAGGAGTTGTTACAGCACGGGTTATATACCCTTCAATTTTGGAATTTGCTTTTAGCTAAATGCTGTTTCCCTGTACAGCGAGATATTAAAATGTCAATTATCGTCACCATAAATTACATTCCCTGCACTAAGTACGATAATAAAAAAAACGATAAGCTACAGTTTGAAATTAAGGAAATTGAAACAAACGTAGAGGCTAAAGGCCAGTCTAGTTCGTGTGAAACTTTAAAATTACGCTAAAACTACTAAATACTATGATATTAAAATATAAATCCTACGACTGAAGGCCAAAACGGTACCGTCAAACACCCGAGACGTGAGGAGGCGATAAAACTATCAAACGTACTTACCGGTATTGTGGATGGATCATTCAGAGGACTTCTGTCGTAGTCGACGACCTCCGCTTGGAAAGATATTCGCAGCCGAACGAAAGGTGGACGCTCGGACAGTCCAACCTCCGGGTTAATCGGAACTACGGGTGTTAATTCGTGGGCAATAGCCTCGTCAATTGATGCGAGAGGATTCCTTCGCCAAGGAATAATAATGCAGCGGTACACTTCCAATAGAACGCTTATGTAGTGCAATGAATAGTTTAAAAGTTATGTAAAGAGAGCAGTTGTATAACTCAAATATAATCCAAAGTAGACAATTGTATCCCAAAAATAGACAGTATCCCAAAATAGACAGCTATAGACTGTTCCGTCCAAAAATTAATTCGACGCTCAGCGAACTCTTCGCAATTAGGGAAGCAATAACCAAAATCCCGTTTTACTAACGGAGGCAATTTTTACGAAAACAGCAATTCTGCCACAACTTAACTGTCAAAATTTAATTGCACTCAACTCTTCTCAACGGTTGTCAATTCCAAAAACAACGAGATTTTCACACAGAAATCGTAATTTGCATAGAAATAGTTAGCGCCATCTAACAATGACCAGCGGAACACTGATGTGCGATCAGTATTATCGATCCGCGCGACCGGAACACCGCAACTAGATGACGACAGGTTTCCGTAAAATAATAAAAATAAGGAAATTAAAACGTAACAACTCCACCCTTACTTCGTTAAAGAAAAAATTGTGACAGCAAATTTTTCTTGAAATATGTACCGTACATGCTGACTGTCGAGGAATGCACCAAAATATTCCAAAGAAAACCACACATGAACATATCAAAAGTACGCGGAGTCGAATGCCTACCCCAAACCAACCAGAAACGATACACACTAAGCTTATACTCAAACATCACATAAGAATAAGGAAAATAAAACGTGACAAATGGTTGAGTGTGTACAGATGGCGGCAAATTCAAATATAACTATGTATGAAGTTCCACTAGTATTATATCACATCCCTCCCCGCTTAACTAGGTTCTTCGTCTTACAGGTTTCACCGGTCCGGCGGTTTGATCACTCTTTTCGGTCTACTCCTCACTTTTGTTTGTCTATCTTCGGTCCTTTCTTTTTGTCCTGTATGAGTTTCACTTATACTCTTTTCTTGTTCTATTTCATTTTCCCCTTCTTGCCTCACCGGAAATCCTAATTGCCTTAGGGTTTCCGCAGGATCTCTGTTTATATCGATGCCTTTGCTCCATCTGCGAGTTCTTTGCTATCTTCTATGTATTTTACTTCCTTGTCTCTTACGTAATAATTTGCGGGTTTTATCAACTCGTCCGTATGTCTCTTCCAAATGGTGTCTTCCCCTATTACTTCGACCAAATACGTCCTGTCTCCTAAAACCCCGGTAATTTTCACCGGTTTCCATTCTACTTTGTTGGGATTTCTGTAGCTTCTAGCATATGCCCTCTCTCCTTCGTTGAATTTAATCTCTCTTTTTAGTTCGGCCGGACTTCGAGTTGTTTCCGAGTGTGGACTATTTCGATACATCAGTAGATACCTTTGTATTATCGTATTCAATGATACATTGATATTCTTTGGATCGTTCAATGCCTCTCCAATTCCTTGTTTAACTGCCTTCACGGCGTTCTCGGCAGCGCCATTGCTCGACGGATGGTATGGTGGAGGTGTTACAAACTTAATTTTGTTTTTCGTACAAAATCTAAGAATTCCATCGATGTAAATTGTCTGCCATTGTCTATGACGATCTTCCCAGGTAATCCCAACCTGGCAAAAATCTCTCTCAATTTCTCGGTTAATGTTGTCGTATCCACCCTATTCATCTCGATCACTTCTGGCCACTTTGTTTAGGAATCTGTCACTATTAGAAATGTCTTACCCTTTACGGGACCAAAGAAGTCCAAATGGATTCTTTCCATAGGTTCTTCCGTCTTGTCCCAGCGTACTAACACTGATTTCTCTGGATTTGGTCTTACAAATAAACATTCATAACAACTGCGTACCAAGTTTTCAATTTCTGCGCCCAATCTAGGATACCATATATATCCACGTGCTAGCGCTTTCATTTTGGAATTTCCTAAATGTGTCGAATGTAAAATCTCTAATAATTCTTCTCGAATTTTCTCTGGTATTACCATTCGATAACCCCACATCACTATACCGTTATCAATCCAGAGTTCATCTTTCCTTCGTTCGAATACCGTAAGCTCTTCATCGACTCTATTTGCCCATCCATTTACTATATACGAATGTACCTTTCCGAACAGTTTTTCGGTTGTAGTCGCTACTCTCACCTGTAACGAATCAATAGGTATTGTTTTCTCTAAAAAATTTACATAATCACTGTCCTCTTTAGATTCTTCTTGTATTTTATTAATCGGCAACCTGGAAAGTCCATCGGCACCTCCATTTTGCTTCCCTCGTATGTATTGCAGTGTATATTCGAAATCTGCCAAATATGTCGCCCATCTTTGTAATCTTCCAGCGGCCATTACAATGCCTTTCTTTTCCCCAAAAATCGCCAAAAGCGGTCTATGGTCTGTATCCAAAATAAACCGTCTTCCTGCCAAATACTGGTAAAATTTCTTCACGGACCAATATAAAGCTAAGGCTTCTTTATTAATAACGCTGTAGTTCTTTTCGGCCTGTGATAATATTCGCGATGCTAATGTTATTGGTATTTCCGATCCTTCAGGGTAGACATGCGCTAGCACCGATCCAAATCTTGTCTCAGATGCATCGGATGATACCTTAACTGGTAAATTTGGGTCATAGTGTACAAGTACTTGATCCGACAGTATTACCTCTTTACTTTCCTTGACTGCTTTCTCACATTCGGTATGCCATTTATTTGCTTTCCTTCTGCAATAAATTATATAACGGGCTCATTTTTGTAGCTAATCTTGGGCAAAATTTGCCATAATTGTTAATCATGCCTACTAAACTCTTCACTTCATTAACATTGGTAAGTCTGGGAGCGTCTGCTATTGCTTTCGCCTTTTCCAAATCCTTCCTTAATCTATTTTTATCTATGATATGTCTTAAATAATGAATTTCTTCTTTAAAAAAATGCATTTATCTTTATTTAGCCTAAATCCAGCTTCCCTAAGTCTATTCAACACTGCTTTCAAATTTTGCAGATGTTCCCCGTGCGTTTTCCAAGTAACTACTATATCATCTAAATAATTTACCACCCCATCTAAGCCTTGCAATGTTTTTTCCACAATCTTTTGAAAAATTCCACACGCTGGTTTGGTACCATAGGGTAAGCGATTTAAACGGTAGATATCTTTATGCGTGCTCCAAGGTAATAATTTTCCTGTTTCTTCGTCCAGTAACAACTGATTATATGCATTACGAAAATCCAATTTTGTAAAAGCATCACCACCCTGGAGGCCATTAAAAATATCTTCAATTCTAGGCATAGCATGTTGACTATTTTCAATGTGCTTATTAACTGTTGTTCGATAATCAGCACACAACCGAATCGAATTGTCTGACTTTAATACAGGCACTAATGGTGTACCCCACTTACTGCTTTCTATTTTCGTTATTACCCCAGCTGTCTCTAACTTGTTAAGTTCCTCTTCTACCTTTTGTCTGAATGAAAATGGCACTGGTCTTGGTTTGCAATAAATCGGTTACATCGGTAACATCTTTATTTAATCTAATTGAAATTTTGTCAAATTTGAAAGTACCTAACCCTGGTTTAAATAAATCTTCATTTTCTCTTAACAATGATTCCAATTCTAATTTATCTTGTTCTTGTGTTCTAACATTCATCAAAAAGTGTGTTAAATTTTGTAATACGCCTAACTCTTTCAATAGGTCCCTACCCAGTAATGGTCTACAACCCCCTTCTACAATAATTAACCTAACATTTTTGCAAGTATTCTTAAAACTAATGTTAACATAAATTTCACCTACAGGTATAATTTCTATTCCATAATAAGTTTTTAATTTTACAAGAGTTTGTGTCAATTTAACATTTTAAAAATATTTAGTAAAAATATGATCATGTAAAATCGACAACACGCCCCAGAATCGTCTACGATTTTTATATAAATATTTTCTATCCTAACTTTTATTACTATAAGCTTAACAATATCTTTACTTAAACATACCTCATCTGCATCATCTGCTTTAGTTTCCACATCAAAATAGTGACTTTTTACTTTATTTTTACATACAACAGCTAAACACACTGTTCGGATTACTCCTCCCGCACAAGTATTAATTAATTCGGGACGACACGTGTTTCGGGAATACGTGGATTCCCATTATCAAGTCCGACACCGAACAGTGTGTTTATCGTGCTGCCCCACAGTCCTTGCTATCTTTACTGATACAACAGCTAAATGTCCTTTTTTCTTGCATACTTTACATGCATAGTCCTTGTATTTGCATTTGAAAAAATTATGTGCACCTTTACCACATGCATGACATTTACCTTTACTGCCACTCGCACTATTCACGTTTTTCTTAACCGCTTTTGCTTGATTCATTTTATTAATTGTTACCACCGCACTTTTACTTGATCTAATCGCTGCTTCCTTCTTCAGCGCTAATTCCACTAATTCTGATAATGATAATGGTATCTCTTCATTTTCCCCACACAATCGGTCCAAAAATTTGTCCGCTGACTAATCCACTTAAAATGTTTGGCAATTGGCTTCCAAAGTTACATACACCAGTCGCATTTTTAATCCGAATGTAATAATCACTTATAGGCTCTCCATTATTTTGCTTAATGTCATAAAATTCAATTCGTTTACGAAAGATTGGTACCTTCGGAGAAAACTATGAACTTAATATGTCACATAATTCTTTATTGCTCTTCTCTTTTGGTAATTTCGGCGAACACAAATCTCGGAGAATTTTATAAGCATTTTCCTCTATTGTCGTTACCAAAACAGTTACTTTCCTATCTTCCTCTATATAGTTTGCAATAGAATATTGTTCAGCCCTCTCTAAAATTCTAAATTCCAGTCATCCTCTATTCGATATTCATTTATGTGACCAACAGCTATCGCCCTGATCTCTGTGGTCGCCATTTTCCTCTTATTTTCGTTTACAGGGAATTTTACTGTGGCTCCACTTAAAGATACCTTATCTTTATACCTGCTGACCGTGTTTATCCAATATGTAATATCTTACGAGCGATATTACACTATTAAAACACAATACCACAAACGTTACAATGGCTTGTTCTCAACTTATAACCTATATTATTCTCTTAAAATACTAGGGGCGAGTGTGTACAGATGGCAGCAAATTCAAATATAACTATGTATGAAGTTCCACTAGTACTGTGTCACATTTTCTAAAACGTCTTTTATTTTCTCTCTAATGTACGGTCGGTCAATCTGGATTTGGGTTAATTAAAAAGACTTGCAGGCACTTAGAAATACATGTTTATTCTCACACTACTCAACCCAAAATCCCTGTCCCCACTGCTATTTGGCCTTTATATCTATACATTATCTATACAAAATACTTCGTAATACAAATCTTTTATCTCTTCCTCTTTTTCTTCAGTAGCTGCATGTATGTTTATATGGATATATTCCTTCTTTTATATTTTATGGTTAGAATACACATGCGATGTGACATCACTTGAAAATTCTTTACTTCTCTCTTTAACGTTGGGCTTACCAAGAAGCCTACGCCTAACCTCCTTAATTGGCTTCCACTTTTGAAGAGTGTGTAATTATTTATTCTTTGTATGCCATTTCCTTTTATGTGTGTTTCTTGTAACGCTACTAATTCCATCTCATATGCTTTTATTTTCTGTATCAGATTCTTTAATGCCCCTTCTTCGTTTATACCTTGTAGATTCCACGTGCTTATTTTTAATGTTTTTGTTTCCTTCTCTTTATCCATTATCCTTGCCGCAGTCGTATCCCCATTTTCCAGTCCTCCACCCTTTCTCGTTACTCGTTTTTTGTTGGTCCTTGTGTTACCTTCTGCAATTTTTGGGTATTCTTATTCCAGCTCCACTTTCTCTCTTCGCTTATCAACATCTGGTAACCCACTTTGATTTCCTTACCCTTATCGATTTCCTATTTGGCACATTCCGGATTATTCCTTGAATCCTTCATTCTTCTATTGTCTGATCGTCATTTATAAATACTTTTCCTCCGTGGTTTCGTAATTTGTTCTTGTTACTCATTACCTTGAGTTTGTCTCCCTTGCTGTTTAGCTCTACCAGGCAGGTTTTTTCTCCTAATTTTCCTGCAGTTTCTGCTTTCAGCATTACGCCTAGGTTCCTCTCATGAAGTCTTCCATTTCTCCTTTTAGTATTTTTGGGTTGCTTATTGCCATTTTGATCCCCTGAATTACTATATTTTTCCTCCTTTTTTCTTATTCCAAATTTTATATTTTGTCCCTTGCTCTCTTTGCATCCTTTTTTAATTCTTCGATTTCTTTCATAGCACTCTCATTTATACCCCTCAATTCCTTAATCTCCTTCTTAAAATCTTTTTGTTCATCCCTTAGCTTTCTTATCTCCTCCTGCGGTATTTTGGTTTCTTCATTATTATTTTGCTGATCTTTTTTTATTTCTTTTATGCTCCCCTGATAAACTTTTCATTAAAGCCAACATTTCCTTCATTTGTTCTTTCATTACTGTCTTTGGGGTCTTCGTCCTTTGTTGGGGTCTAATTGTCTTTCTAGATCTCTTGAATATTATTCTTTCTCTTCCCTCCATTCGTCAGATACTCGTCGGAGTCCATTTAAAATACAATAACGAAACTTTTCTCCACACCACTTACTTATAGTTTTTATTCATTCCCAATTTCCAACGTCGTTGGTATTTCTTTCTTTACTACGACCTTTTTTATTGTTGTTGTTTACTTCAACTGCGCGAGCGAAAGAAGCCGTCACCCACCTCGACAGTTCGGAGGTTACATCTCCTATCCCGCACAATGCAATTGCTTCTGTTGATTGTGTTGTTCAACTTATTAATTTGTTTACCTATATACCTATTACAGCTTGCTCGCCTATATCTGTTACTTTAGATACGGAGCACTCCTACACACGTGTGCACGCATTCACTTCGCGACATAAGGGAACTAAATTCTTTGGACCGGGATTGAAAGCCATTGTCCACGATAATAGTAGCCGGACTACCGAAAGTAAAAAAAAACATGATCCTCGATCGCACGACATACGGCTTGAGCGGTAGGTTTTCGCAAAGAAAATATTTGGGGAAACTTACTAAAACAATCTGCTATAACCAAGATGTATTGATATCCCGACTTAGGCAACGGACCCATCAAATCCGCGCACATTAATTCAAAAGGTCTAGTAATGGTTGTCTGAGAACTTAACATATAGCTAGAAGCTTGACAAATGTGACAACACCGAAGAACGGCGCACACATCGCTACTCATTTTCAGCCAATAATACATCTTTGCCAATTTATATGTCTTAAACACACCAAGATGACACAAGGCTACGTGGGTTTCACGGATGAGCTGCTTCCACTGGCGAGTGGGTACGACCTCTCTGCAATGATCTTTAGGAGTAGCTAATGCGGGAATATGTGGCTCCACATTATTGAAAAGCTTACCATCAATAAGGAAATCTGCGGGATGAATAATGCCCTGGATATGTTATGTCTACACATACATACTTTTTTCTTTTCAAATGCCAGACGAGCATATTCAGTGTTTACGCAGCCCACCGTATCAGGCATTTCTCTATTGTTCATGTTTTGATACTCTTGGATGTTTGGAGTTCTAACCCGGCCACCACGTGATCCATCATGTCTGATAATCGATACTCCAATAATGCACGGTTAAAACAAAAATTAATACTTTTTAAGCAAATCCCCAATTATAACAATGACTAAAGTATCTCAAAGAAAAGCAAAACTTAAACAAAGACCCAAATTTGCCACATCCCCAATCTTTCTAATATTAATGATGATATCATCGAGGTACGATCCTGGTGGGGCCAAGGTCAGCATGATCGTACCTCGTTCGGACGCCTTCCCAGCCAACTCACCCGGCGAGGAAAATGCGAGTTTTTTAGGGGGGACGAAAATTTTAAGGCGCCACTCCGTTTCCCGAGAGGTGCGTCGACCGAGCGGAGAAGGTCGCGGTATTAGGGGGATAAGATTAATATCTTCACGTAAACTAGCAATATTTGAGTATATAAAATTCTATTTAATTGTAATAAATTACAAAAATTAATATGTAAAAAAATAGGCGTTACCTAAAAAAAAGGTATTAAACAATAATAAGCTACAGTTTGATATTAAGGAAATTGAAACAAACGTAGAGGCTGCGGGCCAGTCTAGTTCGTGTGAAGGTTTAAAATTACGCTAAAACTACTAAATATTCTGACATTAAAATATAAATCCTACGACTGAAGGCCCAAACGGTACCGTCAAACACCCGAGACGCGAGAAGGCGATAAAAATATCGAATGTACTTATCGGTATTGTCCGAGGACTTCTGTCATAGTCGATGACCTTCACTTGGAAATATACTCGCAGCCGAACGAAAGGTGGACGCTCGGACAGTCCAACCTCGGGGTTAATCGGAGCTACGGGTGGAGAGCGAGAGGAAACCTTCTGCCCCTTCGTGACTCAACGGCAAAAATTCGCCAAGAAATAATAAAGCAGCGGTACAGTTCCAATAAAACGTTTATGTATTCTAATGAATAGTTTAAAAGTAATCAAACGGGAGCAGTTGTATAACGCAAATATAATCCAAAATAGACAATATCCCAAAATAGGCAGACGCAAGATGACTGTTCCGTCCAAAAATGAATACGACGCTCAGCGAACTCTCCGCAATTAGGGAAGCAAAACCAAAATCTCCTTTTTCTAACGGAAGCCATTTTCTCGAACACGTCAACTCTGCCACAACTTAACTGCCAAAATTTAATTACACCCAACTCTTCTCAGCGGTTGTCAATTCCAAAAAGAACGAGATTTTCACGCAGAAATCGTAATTTGCATGGAAATAGCTCGCGCCATCTAACAATGACGAGCGGAACACTGATGCGCGATCAATATTATCGATCCGCGCGACCGGAATACCGCAACTAGATGACGACAGCTCTCCGTAAAATAATAGATTTAAGGAAAATCCTTCGATAAAGAAACATTTGTTACAGCAAATTTTTCTTGAAATATGTACCGTACACGCTGACTGTCGAGGAATGCTCATCTAGCAATAAAAACCAAAATATCCCAAAGAAAACCACCCATGAACCTATCAAAAGTACACGGGTTCGAATGCCTACCCCAAACTAACCATAAACGATACACACTAAGCTTATACTCACACACCACACAAAAATAAGGAAAATAAAACGTGACAAACGGTTGATTTTACTATTGCTGTATAGCTACAATTATAAACGTTTTTAATCGAAAAGCGGATAGGGATTAACTAAGGTTAGGGCTGTGATTAGTCGCTTTCTAAAACGTCTTTTATTTTCTCTCTAATGTACGGTCGGTCAATCTGGATTTGGGTTAATTAAAAAAGACTTGCAGGCACTTAGAAATACATGTTTATTCTCACACTACTCAACCCAAAAACCCTGTCCCCACTCCTGTTTGTCTTTTATATCTATACATTAAATAATACAAAAAAAACATCTTTGTGCATACATAGTAAGTATTAACGTATTAACACAGTATGAAACATATACACACTCAACGACAGACGGCTAACTACTGACTACAGTG
>JARFOC010008347.1:0-10992 GCA_031763485.1 Osmoderma eremita | reverse complement strand
AAAGCTTTACTTGCTTCTTGAACGGCAGCACTCACATTCATAGTTTTATTAAACTAATTTAAAACATTTGCAATCATTCACTTCTCCTTCAGCCTAAATTTTTCTCCCTTACGCCGTTTTCTCCCTACAGGCCTCATTAATGCAGTGAGAACTGTAATTAAATGAACAAGTTATAAGATTCCTAAAAAAAATTATAAAAAGCATTATTATCTTTCTATCCTATTTTAGCAGTGCAATATAATGGTATATTTGTTTTTAGCAAGAAATAGAAATTTAATCTTAGAACTTGTGATATTTTCACCCTAATTTAAGCAGTCTATAGCATCATTCGAATAGTCGCTTCTTGGGATTTAATGGGCGTCTTTTAATACTATTTTTTTTTTAATTTACATCATTTGCAATGGACTTCTCGGGAGTTCTTACCAACCAAATAGTAAGCTTAGTTTTCGTATCACGCATTTTTTGTACTCCATCTGTTCGGTGAATAAAGTATAGTACTAGGTTGATGTGGTTTATAAGTATTGGCCTTAACGTCGCGAAAATAAGTGAAATATTTTCCCATGGCATATCTAACGAACGGCTGTTAGAATACACCAATAACGACGTCTATAAGGAACAAGATCGCTCAGTTGTTCGGAGCAAATAGAAAGACGAATAAAAAGAACTCTCCATAAACAGATACACACACACACATTTAAGCAAAAGAATGATTTTCCTCTTTCCCTGGCCTGCACGGTATAAAGAGAAACTTCTACTACGTCGACTTAAGCGGCCTACGCATCTCAGATGCAAGCGACTTCCCCGCTGCCTCCTACGCCAATGGGCCCCGTTGCGGAGCGGTCCAGTGTGTAGGAGCGAGACAGTAATATATATCTCAGTTCGTTGACCTACGGGTTTCTTTCTGTTGCACTTTATTTGCATGCGTTTTTTTTTGGTTTTCTTATTGCGTTCTTCGAAGCCTACTTACTACCAGAAATAACTCAAGTCTTGAGTTAGGTTATGGTTCCGTCACGATCGTCGGGTGTTTTTTTTAATTTTTTCCTTTTTTTCAATTTTCTCGAATACCATTCGCTCGTTTTTTATCCATTTTTCTTCTTGAAATAAAATAAAATATGCCACATCAATGCGAAAAGAATAGATATTTATGCATAGGCAAATTATGTACAGCAGTAAAAATTTGGATTGGTACATACATACAATTACTCCGACGAATTCATTGTAAATAAAGGCCTGCGATAGGGATGCTGCATATTACCAATTTTATTTAAAGATATGTGAATGCGGCACTGAGGAATTGGAGAAGGAAATGTGTGCCGATGGATATGCTGTATATATTTTGGAGTTCGCTGGCAATCAGATAATATTAGCCGAGGACAGGGATGGCATCGATTACTTATTCAGGAAACTGAGGCAAGAATACGCGAGGTAGAATTTGGAGAAGACAGGGTACATGGTAATCGGTACACAAGGAAAACGGTTAGTGGTATAAAATGAAGTGATAACAAAGAAAATTGCGTATAAATATCTAGGAGTTACGTTAACTTCTGATGGTAGAGATGAAATCGACATACAGAATAAAATAACAAAGAGAAAAATTATAAGTATAAAAGTTCACCCCGTGATATGGAATGACAATATTTCAAAGAAAACAAAAACCCGGATGGCCCACTCCTTTATCGAACGCTGTGTTACCTACGGAAGTGAATAAATGTTAGATTTATTCACTTTGCGGTTTGTCACACAGCACAAAAGTAAGATTGATGCAAACGTTTTGATTTACACTACTGTTTAGGTTACTACAGAAAGATACATAACAACATAACTGTCATTCAGAACGCTTAACTTGTGAGAACATATGTTTACAATGATACCAAACATATATAATACAGATAGAAACGTAGTGCCAACCTATAACTGTGACTAATACTTTTACAATAAAAAAGACGGAAAAAAATAATGTCAACAGAGAGGATGCATTGGAGACGATGTTGTAAGAAGACATTATTGAACCACGAAAGAAATGAAAGAGTAAGAGAAATAATGCAAGTTGACACAACTTTAATCAATAAAATAGGACGGGAACCACTATTGTGGTATGGCCACATGAGAAGAATGGACCAGGATAACAAAGGGTTTTGAAATGGAAGCCTGCTAATCGAAGAAAAAATGGAAGACCAGGAAAGAGTTGAAAAAAAGGAATTAATGAAGCTATGCGGAAGAGCAGATTGGAGGGAGATGGTTTTAGAGACAGAACCGCTTGGAGATTGAGATGCGGTAGATGTCAAAATTAGCTGTATATTAGCCGCTTATAGATAGATAGACATACAAAATATATAAACATATATAAGCACATGAACTTGTTTTTATGACTCAATTTCCGCCGAGGTAATTTTGTCCGAAATGGAAATACACCACGATCTGTCAGGGATGAAGCCTTGAAAGGCCGTGGGTCAATTAGAAAGTGATAGGAGACAGCAAAAGGTTGTTCGAAACGTTTGGGGTGAACAAAATAGTTTTCTGAGAAACTGGAGAAAACAAGCCTAAAGTTCACCAATATCATCAACACCAGGAGACGATCCGAACTTGTTGCATCTGGCACGCAGAATTCACTACCTTAATCCAATCCGACTTCGAAAATGGCTGTTCCCATCGGAAAGCTAGTATCTGCGCAAAGAATAAGAGATCATTTTCGTCTGTCTTTGATGCCCGAAAGCAGTTGGTTTGTATTCCTCTTGCTGCAGAGCCTAACAGAGCCCTTAGAATTAATGAAAATAGCACGGAAGGGAACACCGATCTTTATATCATAGAAAATGGAGCTGCCACCCAATGGCCTGCTGTTCTCCCATATGCGCCAGAAGTGGGGGAATCATTTTTATATAGAAAATGGAGCTGCCACCCAATGACCTGTTGTTCCCCCATATGCACCAGAAGTGGGGGAATCATTTTTATATACTCATCCCTCACAGATAAAATATAACAGCTAATTTCATGAAGTTAGTATCAAAAGAATGAAGTAAGCAGCAATCTCCCTAAATGGTAATCCAATGGAACACCCTTTCGTTGCTTTGGGAAAAAGTATTGATGACGGCGAAATATGCCACACATAATCCTTCAAGATTTACAAATTTGCTGTCAGGAAAGAATAGTAAGGATATGATTTCTGAAGAATTCTTTAACACTCCATCCAATTCAAGCCATCAAGATCCCAAGCATTTTTATGTGTTTGTGGGGATCATGCATTTTGTTGCAAGAGTTATTGTAATAAAACTCCCGTAAATTTCCCATGTTAAAAATGTAATATTTTGTACTCCCCTCGATAGGATCACATAAAAACTTGTGGAAAAAAATGCTTGGATACTCGAAATTATGAATCTAAAAAGTGTGTCCAAAAATTATCATTCTAATAAGATATCTGTTAATTATTTTGAACAGTGTATAATGTGTGCTTATGGTTATTTCCTCTACTGTATATATTTATATCTTCTCGCGTTATTTCTTCCTCAATCTCTGCTTACACCCGTATGTTATACATCTGTGCAAATGTTAATCACCCGCACCGGTATAGTGCATCTGTTAGTAGGTGGTAGGGACGAGAAGCAGAAAACATACCACGGAGCGAATAAGTGCGGTGAATTGCAGTATAGATTAGAAGGAGTGAGGAATATGGAATTAAAACTTGATTATCGCGCAGTGGCTTTTGTAAAAAGTATTCCTGATGAGCAGGTGTTAAAGATTCGCATTAAAAATGCCACAATTGAATCACTTTGATCAGGAACTCCAGGAGTTTACGATTGGGAGTGAAAGAAATAAATAGAAGATAGAAAGGAACAATTGTTTACTATCAAGTCGCTCCGATTTTTAACGTGTACCCGTTAAATTATAACTAAACCAATTCATTTTGCGTTTTTATGCGGATATAAACGCTTGAAAATTAGTGATTTGAAACTGGAGAATAGAAGTGTGGTAAGGATTTTGACAAAAAGTAATCAGCCAGACATTCTCCATCATTTTGGGATGAAATTTCCGGTCAAAACAGTTTAAATGGGGTAGAGAATTCATTCGAGATGAAAAGTAGACGATATTCGAAGACAAGTACCGATGGGAACATCAAGAAAATCGACGGAATAGCGTTGAGGCATCGACGAATCAAAATTTCGGTTATCTTGGACGAAATAGGAATATGCCAAGCGTCCGTTTTGACAAGACTATATGCTGATTTTGGAATTAATAAAATGTTAAGGGGCTCGACTCCCCATCAGAACAAACCCTGATCGATTCACGGAGTGGACATTGTGTTGTCGAACTTCAGAAATTGGTGGCAAACGATAAAACTATAAATATTTTAAATATCCCTAAAAAACAACGACAATGGTACAACCTGGTGTTTGATTTTAAATCATGGAAATAATTTAATAGAATAGAATTTTTCTTGACACAGTCGTTTTTATGAAGTACGATATAGATTTGCATCAGAGAAATAGTATTATTAAGTTGCAATCACTAACTCCTAATCGGGCTTCTTGGCTAACATTCTTCGACGTCTTCAAATACTCGTGGTATAAGAGTGGGTAGGTAGATGAAAATCCTGTAGGGTTTTGTTTTTCAAAAGATGTAGAGTCTACGCTCTTGTGTAGTATTTGCAAATTTGTTGTAGGTTATGCAACAATACTTGTGTTTTGAACACTTTTATACTGACTACCATTATTGCAATAATTACATGTCATAATTCCTATATTTATAATTATAATATCAATGTTAAACATGTTAGTTATATTAATATTATTCGGTAGAATATCATAGCGATCTATAAATTTAATCTTCACAAAAAAAGTGCGCCTCATACATTTTTTGAACCACACGCGTATGGCCGTTTCAACGCTATCAACCGCTATCGAAATAATAAATAATTTCTAGATAAATATCTATATATTTAAAACCACAATCAATGACAAGTAAGGCGTCATTATCGTTTTCTCACATCCTTTATTAATTATCGTAATTATTATTAACTGTCTATATTTGCTAATATAGCACCGTTCTCTACATAAAACCGACTATATTTGTAAAAAAAATAAAAATATTTTTTTTAAAAATGGGGGGATGGGGTACCCGATTTCCCGTTATTAATTTTTTTTCCCGAAAATAATTCGCATCATCTTTAGGACTATGTAATATACTTCAAATTATATACCATAAAGAAGGAGAAATCTGTTATAGTTTCCGAGATATTTATAACAATTTAAAAATCATTCAAATCTTTCGGGAAGGGGGCTGTACCCCGAAATGGACAGAAACAAAAAATGATATTGTCTTCTACGGAGCGAACGGACTATACAATCTCCAAACGTCCGTGCATACAGCACCAGACCATGAATGCTGTTTCCCGCGCGCAAGAATATATAGAGAATTCTCCAGTTTCCGCCTATATAACAGCGTTCTCTCTCTCTCCCCTGCAGTAGGTATACTACTCTCGCCTATTATAACTCATGTAAAACGTAATTATATTTTCACCCGTGGCCATTAAAAGAATAAGGAAGTCACCGTAATAGAAGAACGCAGTTGGCTTGTGCAGGCTACGCTTGGTCGAGAGGGGAATCCAGATTGGCGGGAGGGGATACCTTCGACCAAGTATTCGGGGGAGGTAAAAAAAGAGGGGATTTGTATTAGATATAGGAATAATTTTCTGAGGCATAGCTATCATTCATTGGCTTATGTCCATTGGCCATTAATTAATTATTTGAGATAATAATAAATGCAAATGCAAATAGTTTTTGATCCATCCCTGTTCTTAATTGTTAAATATTTATAGTTTAATGCAATTGAAAAGTGTTTTTTTAACATTACAATCATCATGCTTTTTTGAATATATAAAATTTTGATCAAATGTTGATAAGGCTTGCATTATTAACTTTAGCATTTTCATAAACCAAACTTCTTATCCAGGGTTTTTTTTTTCTTAGTGCTAGTCTAAGGAAATCTTGTTTTGAATCTCTTTTAAGAAAAGAGAAATACATATGTACTGGCACCCACATTTCTTACGACAAATAAACGAAAAGGAAAGATAATCTAGGAAGGTATATTATTATTGAGAATACAAGAAATTCCGAAGAGCGTAGAGGCCGAAGTTCTAAAAAAAGTTGCTAGACGGACGACAATAGTAAAGCATGGGCACTAACAGAAGATCAGGGAAATGGAATGTGATGAAAATAAGATTCCCGAAGAAGATAAAAGAAAAGGCCAGAAGAGAGATACGATACGAAATGAAACGTTTAGACTAAATCTAAAGATAGAATCTATAAATGAAGAAATAGTTGAGAACGAATCAAAGTGGTTTGGATGAACGCCAATCAAAAGGCTACCACCATGAAGAGTTTTTGAGAGAAAAGTGTTAAGAAAAAAATAAGAAGGGAAGACCGATGAAGACATGGCAAGCACACAATCTAGAAGTGAGAAAAAAGTCATGCAATGGAAATATATTAAGAGCTTAATTCTACAGAAGACAAATTTCACACGCAACCAAGTCCACTTGCCCAAGCAATTGTTAACAAATTAAGAGGCTTAGTAATCGACAGGATAAGTTGGACGGAAACAATCAAAGAAAGGATATAACTTGACTTTAAACAGACTAACACTGAGCGGTAAAAAGGCATAGGACTAAGAATAAGGTCGCTGAGCGACAATTTTAAGCTTCAGAATATTGTTTCACGTTTATTACCCAATACATTACCATATTAAGGACAAAATAATTAATGTAGGTGTTGTTAATTTTATTAATGGCGTTCGAAAAACTGCATTGCTATTCGAGTGCTACGTCTGACATTATTTTCCTTTGTGGTTTTCTGCTGAGGATGGCAACTTAGTTGCCGAAATACGTATATAGAATTCTTTACTCAACAAGGTGGTAAGGGGCATTTTTAACTTAGACAAATAATGAATTAAAGAAAGATAGCTGCAATAGATTATAAATAGAGAACAAAATATTATATAAATTACGAAACAAGACATAAACATATTAAAGAAAACATGTAATTACGATCAAATTTGGATAAAATATGTAGCGTCAAAGTTCATATTCAACAAATCCTTTAGCGAACAGCAAAAACATGATCCAATGTGATCATAACTTGAACACATAAGTTCAAGGGGTGCCTTAAGAATTAGGTTGGTGTGGCCTGGTTTTATATAGAAAGTGGGCACACTGCGTGCTGATAACGGACAAGAAAAAGCAAACTGTCCAATAGAAACAGTGACTCGATTCAATTATACAATCATTCATAGAGAAATGTAAGGCATCTATTAGTACGCCTCAATGCAAGTGATGTTACAGTACAGATATCCAATAATGCTTAACTTAAGAAAAACCCGTAGAAGTGCAAATACCAAACTTCTTCGGTCATAAGTATTTAAGAAAGCGCCATTGCACATTCTCAATTCTATTCTACTGCACCAGGGAGAAAAATAACATCTCCAAAGAAAAGATATTAACAAATAATCTGGTATTTCCTACGACAAAATCTCCAGTTATATCACAACGCATGAGCAAGTATGCGCTAATGAGGTACACTATCGAAGATCTTGATATCAACAGGAAACATCAGCAACACAGAAACAGCAACACTGTAAACAACCTGTGAGATATCGTTGATATAAAGTAAAAACAAAGGTGGTCCCAAAATGGAGCGATGTAGAACCCCAGAATTTATACAAAAGCGAGGGTCATGTGACACGAAGAACTTACGGCCAGTCATATAGGACTTGAATAGTTTAAGAAGGGTGTTGCTATTCCCTTATGTGTGAAGTTTTTTTTTGCAATATTGGTGGGATAAGCCAGTGTTACATATACCGTAAGTTAGGGAACGACCTGGCTATAGGAATTACCGTTGGGATAAGGAGGAATTGACATAAGAACTTCGTTAGTTTGAAAACGTCAAAAAATAAGAATTATTAGAACAGTTGTGCTACTAGAGGGTGCGCCAGCATAGAGAGGGTCGGACCTATATAGTTGTTAGTCGCTTGTAGTTTCTCAGGGAGTGCGTATACTTATATTTAATAATAGATCTATATTGTTATTCGGCAAAAGTTACTCCTGATTTATTTGCAGATAAATTTCAAGATTGATATATGCCAAGCATTGGAACAAATTACAGTTCAAGTATCTACGGGAACTCTTGTTAATTGAAGAAGGGGTACACCTTCGAATAAAAGTGACGATTCTGATATTCAAATCTACGCATCAGTGGAAACAAATTCAACAATATTGCGCGAAAACACCGATGAAGTTTATTTAGTAGTAGTAGCCCTCTTTAACAGGCCTTAAGATGCCCATAGGGAATGGGAGGATGTGGTCTGTCACTGTTAGCTTTTCGGTACTCTAGGGGTGGAACTGAAAGCATAAATATCAGTCTTATAAAGCGTATACATCTCAAAGAATTTTCGGTAATGATCATTTCCCACAAATGAAATTTTGTGAAATTATCATGAAAAAATGGAACACCAAACAGGAATTTTTGGATTTTTTAATAATTATTTATCGATTGTTCATCGTTTTATTCGTATGATTATTCAAATAGAACGTTTGTTATTGGTCATGTGATAATATGCATGTTAACATTAACACGAATCCAAGTAAAGTATAATAATAGCAGTCCGGCGTTCTTATATTCGATGTCCTAAATTCTGGTATCGTATAACCACGACGATCCCTTCCACGTGACCCACACATGGTCAAACAGCTAAGTACTTCAAATCGTATCGTTCTAAATTCTTTTATTCTAACTTTTACACAACATCAACATCAGAGGTGATCCAACTCGTACTGTCGCAACCGCGATTAACTTAGCGCGTATACATTATTCCGTTATATCGATTATTGTTCATTATCTACTTCAACTTTTAAATTCATAACGTTTTCTTTCTTTTTTTTTAACAAATATACTTTTTTAGGGACTTTTTTTACTGTATTTAGTTACCAGATTCCTCAACCTTTATTTACGAATTACATTATAAATGATTACTTGATGTTAGGCATGTTTTATCGCGTTTGTACTTTATTATTTCACACATAAGTAATATTAATTCAAACCGAAATTATTTAAAGCTTGTTTTTTCCAACAATCCTCTCTTTTTTTATTTTTTGCCTATCCACTCACCAATTCGGTGAATAATCATGTTTGTAATAATGTAAATGGAAAAAGCACAAACGTATGTTATTGATCTTGTGGTAATGTACATGTTAACATTCCCACTAATCCAAATAACGTGTAATAATAGCGGTCCCGCGTTCTTATAGTCGATGTCCTAAATTATTGTATCGTATAACCAGGACGAGCCCTTCCATACTGTATATGTAGATAGGATAACAAATCATTCCTTATATGTGTAACTGTACACGAGAATTTAGTTGTAGGGGAATTCCTATATTCTAAAACCAAAAACCGCAAGGCAATAATTATTAATCGTATCTTTTAATCGGGATATTTACGAGTAAATGCCCGTTTAATTCCCTTGATATTATTTAATTAAAAAGAAACAGTGCGAGTTTCCTGGTGTATAACCTAAAATAACACCGATAAAAAACGCGTTATCTAGTTGAAACCGGTATCACCGCCCACTGTGCTACATTTTACATCACATACCTTATATAAGAAACGCTAAAGCAATTACCGTTTAATTACGCCGCTTGAATTGTCCTTTCTTACACCCAAACGTAAATGAGTTATAATCCACATTTATTTGGTTTCGTTGCAGTCGTTGCCACGATAATAAATATCGTTTTCATTCAATAATAGATTATATTATTTGACGCGGTTCTATTGCATAGATGCATACATCAAACAGGAGAATAGAGAATGAGGAAGTTGTCCGCTTGGATACGAAGATTGGTTCGTAGTTTCTCGTTTCTCCTTCTTTCAATTCTTTTTGTTTCTTTTTTACTCTCAGCCGTAAAACGTTCTTAACGCTTTGAAAACACTTATATGTATATGCATACGTTTGCCTGTGATTCTGTATGTACGAGATGTGTAAATTAAGTACTGAGACTGATATTTAGAAATATTTTTATTTGAATATAATTACAATTGAACGTTGTCTCCCCTGGGAAGCCACACAGCATTGGAGACGGTTCTTCCATTCCTCATAGCAGTGCTAGAACTAGGATATTGAAATCGCCTTTAGCTGGTCGGTTGCAGCCGTTTGAATGTTTTCGAGTGTCCCAAAATGATGTCCCTTCAGATGAATTTTCAATCTTGGGAAGAGGAAAAAGTCACATGGGCTCAGGTCGGGTTAATAAGGGGCTGAGGAGCCAGAGAAATATTTTTTACTGGCCAAAAAGCCGTTTATGGAAATTGCTGTGTGACAAGGCGCATTGTCATGATCCAATCGTTCTTGATGTTTGGTCTCATACGCATAACTCTTTTTCGGAGTCTTTCGAGATTCCCTCGGTAAAAATGCTGATTAACTGTCTGATCTTGAAGTACGAACCGTTTGTGAACGACTCCCTTGGCTATCAAAGAAACAAATCCGCATGCTCTTGATACGAAACACAAGTAACTATAGCCCCATTTCCATATTATCCGGTTTTGCAAAAATTTTCGAACACTTACTTTTTTCTAAATTTTATACTCATCTTAAAACTCAGATATCCGATCACCAGCGTGGCTTCGTCACGAGCCGTTCTACCGTGAGTAATCTAGTGTCTCTGGCCCAATTCATTAGTTTGGGCCTTGACGAACAGCAACAAGTTCATGTAATATACATAGATTTTGCTAAGGCATTTGATACTATTGATCACCCCATACTCGTTGCGAAGCTATCTTCAATTGGTTTCTCAGCCACCATCTGTCAGTTAATCGTTTCTTACTTACCCGGTAGACCGTGCTATGTTTCTTACAATGGGTATAATTCTAATAGTTTTGTCGCAACTTCTGGAGTTCCGCAAGGGTCAAATCTTGGCCCCCTCTTTTTCTGTGTATATATAAATGATCTCTTGTCGCA
>JARFOC010008337.1:0-10992 GCA_031763485.1 Osmoderma eremita | reverse complement strand
TTTAGTAACTTTCTGCTACATACGCCACCAGATTCCGGCGCACCAACCGTTATAATTGTCAAAATCGCGTCGAACATCAGCTAGAAACAGCACTTTCCAGAACGACTTTTCAGTACTTTCTTTTCAATTGCTCACATTATGAATGGTCATTTTGAACTCAGGGAAACATGCACTTCCCGTTAATATGCATATAAATCGCCAAATCGACGGTCCCTATTCGGAAGTTTAGCCAAAATAACTTGTTAAAACAATATAATTTAATAAATTAAAATTTTTACTCTAAAATTTATCTTCATAATGTACTATTAACAAAATATTCCTTTGGTAGTAGCTGCAACATTTTTTGATATGCAGCAACAATAACTGATTCTTCTGTTGCCTCCATCGTAACTTTCACTTTGTACAAACTAAAACACAATGCCATGATAGAAAGGATATTCTAAATATATTTTGCATTACCTATTTTCAAGTTCTGGATAGGAACCAAAAACAACATTGGGAAACTCTCTCACCAGGCGATTTAATACGACAACTAATAATTTCTCAGTTACATTGAAATAGACAACCTTTTTAAAGAATTTCTCATTAGAAATAAAAAGTGTTGCACCAAGGCATGTAAAGAGTTTCTGAAGTAATTGAGGTATTCCAGGAAACATATAGACATTTTTTATCGAGACATTAGGATAGTTTCTTTTTACACCTTCTTTTAACTCATCACCAAATGTCAGTTTTGCTGATTTTGGTACCTAGAATCGATGGGAGTATTAATAATCTATGTAACAAACTATTGCACAATTTACTTTAGCTAATTTCATCCCAGGACAATGCCGATTCTTTGTTTCATAATACTGACTACATAAATCCACTAATATGGGATTTGCGACTAATGGTTCATTGAAAGCTTTTGCGACAGCTAAAAATTGAAACATTATGCCTTCTTCACGATGCCAATTTATACAAATAAACCTTCGAAGGTAACATCATCATGCGTAGGTCCAATCCCACCAGATGTTATAACATATGTATACTTCTCAGAGAAATGCTTTACTTCCATACATATATCATCAATTTCATCACCTATCACTGAAATCTTTATGCTAAATAAAACAATAGATAATTTTAAACAGGCAATTAGCGAACATACTTTTTTAACTCGCACTCCCAAATTATATAGATTTTTAACAAGAAACGTCGAATTGGTATCGGCTACTTCACCCTTCAATATTTCATCGCCAATAACTAAAAATTGATTAGTATGATTGATTAGTAAGAATTTATAACCAACAAGTGTTACTTAATATTCCTGCAGTTCTTGGGCTAGTTTTATCAACAGCTTTGCAGAAAGATCTATTTATGAACGTTCGAAATGGCGCTAAAAGAACCATTTCCAAAATAGGATATTATACTAAACTATGTATTATCTTTTGGCATTATTATATTATATCATTATATCGATCATAATCATATCATAACCTTGAAGCACAGTATCTGTGACGATATATACCTTTTGAAGTTACCCAGATATGTATAATCAATGCCCAGGATCCACCTAGCTGTTATTGGAAACACCGCCATCTATATTTAGTAGATAAATTATAATGCCTTCAAAGCCGGTATAATAATTAGTAATTATTCTGCTATACCTTATTTATATATTTATTGTGGATATTTTTGCAAAATAATGTGTTACCAATATTACAAAATTTGGGGAAAATATGCATTTTAATCTTATCACGACTTAAATCAGCTTTATTTTATCTTCATCGCGCTGCGAAGGTAACCTTTTCGATTGGATAGATATTCCAATTTTGAATATATCCAATTAGATAAAGTATCGTTATCGATTTACGTGGCTATAAATTTTAACATACGAGTGCTTTACAAGATGAGAAAGTTGGTGATATTTCTTGTGTTACTTCTTTCAAATTATTGTTTCTGTGAAGAAGAAAATGATGTAGAAGAAGTGCACACATCAAAGTATTCTCGGGCTCAAGTTGAGGTATGTTTATATGGGTTGTCTCTGGTTTGTATGTATATTCTATTTAATGAATGATTTTATTAATTGTAGAGTTGCCCTGGTTGTTCACTTAATAGGCTAAAAGAAGTTAAACAATTTATCTATGAAGATGTTCCGAAATATCACAATGTTGAATTTAAAAAGATTCAAGGAGCACCCCCAGACTTAGTATTTTTTGATAATGATGATCAAGAAATAGAGCGAGTTAGTTTAAAAAGCTTAACAAGAGAGCAATGTAATTATGAATTAGTAAGCAGAGGTTTCCTTTTGAAACTTGCAGCTAGGTCTCAAAAAGGAAATGATGAACTATAATATCTAACTTTTGCAAATGTATTTATTTCCTTACATCATAATAAAATGTTCCAACAAAATTTGAATTCTTCATAAACTGCAATAGATCATATGTATTTTTTTTTAGTAAGACCTTCAATTGTTACACCCACCATTTGTTAAATATGAGATTGTAATTATTACATTCTAGCATTGTAGAAATGTGATGAGAACTTTATTATCTTCGGTTCGAAATAAAATAAGTATTACTGTTAAAAAGCCCTTTATTTTTGTTATTCCCTAAAACACAATACTTTGGAATGTAATAAATTCAATAGTAATTTATTACCATCTAAAGTAAAAACTTAACAATATACATATTTACACAATCATGGAACATCAAGAAATAGAGATTCAGGTATATACCTTTTACTTTTAAGTTTTAATGCAATACATATCCGTTTTTGTACTTTTCCATTACTTTCCTTTATTAATATTTCATTTCTAAAGTTACATACAAAACAAAATAGATATATCTATGTACTTCAGCACTATGCAAATATTAGCCAAGCCAGAAATAAAACCGCTAACCACAAAAATAGTTTCGAAAGGAACTGTTCTTCCATATATTGAGGAGTCCCTCTGGGAGCGGCACTTGGTCGTAGTTCACCAAAATTAAACATGGAGGTAAAAAAGCCAAATGGGAACACTCCAATTCCAAAAGACATGTGAAAACCATTATCCCCCAATCCAAAACCTAAAGTATTACTCTTGCATTACTAATAAATTAACACTACACAAAAAATTTATAGCAATTTCTTTTCCTAAATATTTTATATTCCTGTCTTTTACCTGGGAAAGCGCTTCCAGGTTCTGGCTCAGTTCTTTGCCCTGATGGACGTGGTGGAAGTTTTTCCCTGGGATCTTGCTGATTTGTACTACCTCTACCATAAAGTGGTACAACCTTATCCTTACTAATGACTGCCTTACAAACGGGGCATACTTGATTATTCGGTTTTGTTTCTAGCCATTGATGAAGGCAAGGCCAACTGCAAATATCAGATTACTACTAACTCGTCTTGATTACAAAATGTTTTTACCAGAACAAATGGCCACACATACTAACGACTGCATCTCTTGCAGTGTCTAAGCAAATGTTGCATTCAAAAGTTGAACCTTTATCCTCACCATCGGTTGCCCCTGAACCACTACCACTTTCAGAAGCGTGAATTTTTGCGTTTCCACCTTTTTCCGACATGCTAAATAGTTAATACTCTAAAATATTAATTTCCCACAGACATGTTTTCACACTAAATTTTAGGCTAAAATTATTGAAATGTCAAGTTTCTCAAACCACTTAGTTGCGTTGCACTTTATAAAAAATGATCATTAAAATCACAATTATTAAATTTAGATATAAAAACAATTCAATACGTATACATAAATCAGGTGACAATGACGTGTAATATCTACATAAAATTCCTTTCACGAAATTGTGACAGGCGTTGGAATAACATGCTTAGGGAGGTACTTGGAGTTGTTTAACCAAAGATTGCAGATGGCGCCAAGTAATTCGTTAAACGAAGCTTCATTGGTAGGTGATTGATAGTTTGGTAGTGCTTCTCATCATGAATAATTTGGGTGTTGTTTTCTGAATTGTTGGGTGTTATCTTTATACTTATATACCTATATGGGTACACAACCGCAATTAATATTTGCCAGTTTTCTCGTACTACTGTTGTATAATAAACACACTGTTCGGATTACTCCTCCCCCACAAGTATTAATTAATTCGGGACGACACGTGTTTCGGGAATACGTGGATTCCCATTATCAAGTCGAATAGCCGAATGCATTCGGAGTAACCCGAACAGTGTGTTTATTGTGCTGCCCCACAGTCCTTGCTATCTTTACTGTTGTATAGTTTTATATGTATACGTTGTTTGGTAAAGATTGCAAGGACTGACGGATATGTGTTCCCCGAAACACGTGTCGTCCCGAATTAATTAATACATTGTGCGGGAGGAGTAGTCCGAACAGTGTGTTTGTTTATATGTTGTTTCCCGTTTTAAGGTTATTTTATATTTATAATAATATGATAATTAATGGATACCAAAAATTAATAAAACTAAGAATTTCAAGGAAAAATTATTTCAGGTATGTTAGTTCACTACGTTGACCGGGCTTGGCCAAAAATAACATTAGAGATATGTCACCTATTAGTAAATAGTGTATTATTTGGTAACACGTCAGTCACTTTCTAAAAACTATGTTATTTGAAAAATCGGAGGAGCGACGTAATGATCCCCTATTACAATAGGAAATTTTTGTCTCCCTTTGAACGTAGCTTGTTCGCGAATTTGTTAACGCAGCCGCAAATGAAGTTACGTTATACAGTGCGGACGTAAATTGTGTCCCCCCCCCCCCCTCGTAACTTTTGAAAGGAATGAGATAGAAAAACGAAACAAAGACGAGGTGAAATTAGAGGCAAATTGTGATATTTTTGTTATAGCGCGATGCACTGTCACCTTTAAAATTTTAAATGGAAAGTATGTTCATATAAAAGCTCATTTGTAAGATATTTTTATTATGTTTACGCATACGTAAACAGATTTACGATTTTCTATGTTTTTACGGACATATGCGCATTAAAAGATAGTGGTACTTTACCTTTCTGATAACCTTCGTATTTATTTAATGGTGCATGTTTCCTAGGGAACGAATTTTATAATTTAAAAGAAACGTCAACATATTATTTATGCCGATTTATTTCTGACAGTACACCTAACATATCAATCAAATCATTATTGCCGCAATGTTTTCTGCTAAAGGACGGGAGCGTACCATTGTAATAATCAAATTAAATATTGTTAATACTGTCAGAAATAAATCGGCATAAATATTTTGACGTTTCTTTTAAATTCTAAAATACGTTTCCCTGGAAACATGCACCATTAAATAAATACGAGGGTTATCAGAAAGGTAAAGTGTCTCTATCTTTTATTGCGAATACGTCCGTAAAAACATAGAGAATCGTAAAACTGTTTACATAGTCGTAAACATATAAAAATATCTTACAACTGATAGAACTTATAGAAAACGATATATCGGATCACTCCTGATATTACAATATTGACTTATTGACTATTAGTTACAATTATCATGTGGTGGAATATTTTTATAGATGGGGAATCTTCCAATATATATTGTGTTTACTATGCTGCCCCACAGTTCTTGTATTTGTTACTATTTACATATAGACTTTAAAAGGGCATATCGAGCACTATATATAAGAGCAGGATTTTCCAAATCCTTCTAAAGCGGGACTCCTGTTCACAAGAATTTTATCGGCAATCCTCATTCCTTGCCTTTTACCGTATTCAACTTCCATTAAATTAAAATGGCAAGTATTTATATGGTATAGTATAGTGCGATTCTATAATAAAGTGTCTTATTAAGATGTTTTTATATAAAGCCTCTTGCGGGCCCTCTGCTTCTGTAATACGACCCACGGTTTGGGAACCCCTGTATTAGAGAAACTCTTGAAATACTGTAGAACCTATTGAAAGGCTATTGAACAAACATTATAAATACACTCGCACACCAAGCCAATTTACGTATTTCAAATATACAAAAAGTAAACAGTCTGTTAAAATAGTGTTCATTACAGCTTGAGTAAAACAGAACTTCATTTCTTGAATTAATTTACATATATTTACTTAAATTAATCTTCGTCGTTACAGTAAACCGTGTAAAATCTAAGTACACCATGGATCAAATTAATTTATTTAGATGTCTATATATGTCATACTACGAATTTATTGCTAAAATATACTATCATGGGCAGCACATTGAAAACCGAAAATTCCATCTTTGGAAAATCTATTAGGTCACACGCGAGGTCGATATTGAGAAGTGTTCAAAAAACTGATAGGAATTTATATCCCGTTTTCTTCGAAGGAGTAAATGTTACTCCAAAGCCTTTAAATCCTTTGTCCTTTAAAGAAGGACGAGAAAGACAAATTAGTATTTTGCATATTAATAAGGACAGCTCTGATCCGACTGCCGAATTCAGCAGCAGTTGCTTTGTCTCGCAAACTTACCATTCCAGTCGGTATAGCGCAGATCTTAATCAACTTTTTAGTTATGGAACTCCAGATACATACCTATCATATGCATTAGATAGCGGAAGAGAAACAATGAGTTCTTTTTTCGAAATAAGGTCTCCAATGGAGAAACCAAAGCCTATGCCATCTAAAATCAGCTTGGTGTTGGTTGAGACACCTACATTTTTTATTTTTGACTTGGCAAGCAAAACCGTAGATAAAGAATCAGAAGAAGGTGCGTAATTTATAGCAGCGTCTAAATGTTATTTTGACGAATGTTTAAAAGTCCGGTTCCTTTTTAGGCGCAGAAACTGAGATAGACAATAAGAATTACGAATTTTTAACTGAAGGCAGAGGTCGCAATCGCAAAGTAGTGAATGCGGAGGTTCAAACGTATGCTATTTTACTGAAGACCCGTGAAACGGAAGCGAAGAAAGTGCGGATGACAAGTAGCTACGCCTATGCTTCCGGATGGGATATGTTCGACACGTATAGTCGTGAGGACGAAGAATCTGTTGAGCCGCCGGCGCAGGATATAACATCACACGTTTCAATTGATAGCGTACAGGTGCCTACTGAAGAGAAACAAATGATCAAAATAGTTAAGAATTCGAAATTCTTAGATTCATTGAGAGTTATTGAACGTTTACTTGCCAATAATAACTATAACAGACAGCAACAGATTTTCCGTGGTTTACTCGAACCGGATCCATTCCGAGAAGATATAGAATATAATTATAAACTGAATTTACTTTGGACGTTTGCAAACGAAAAAACTAGAGGTAATATGATCTTAGTATTCTTATTTTCTTCTTCTCGGAAGCGAAATCGACTCAGGGCGTTAAATAGTTTAGAACAGTTTTCTCAATTTGCATGTAATATTTTCGCATATGCACAGGCAGTTGTTAATAGTATAATAGTTGTCACTTTTTAGGTTCCTTGAACTATCAAAGTACTCTGCCCGTCAGAGTAATCTCGTTAATGATATATTTTAGATTGAAGGGTATATAAATATATTTTCTGTATCACACAACCCATCTGATTGTGTAGTAACAGACACTCCCACGCAAAGCCAGATGTTTCGGGCTACTACTCAATCATTATTAGTGTACGACGGAGAGGTGGTCGCCGTACCGTCAACTTCACGTTAGAATGACTTTCGTAAAACTCCAGAGACATCTAATGCCAAGCAGCGTATTCGTGCCGTAATCTCCAGGAAACAGCTGCGTAACCACTCCGTAGAGATCTGTATTAGCGTGTAATCCTTGTTGAAGTATATAAATATATTATAATATATAAATATATTAAAATATATAAATATACTTTCTAGATCACACACCATATCTGATTGTCAAGCAACCCTCACGCACAGCTGTTTCGTTGCTAGTATGAGCAACAGGCACCTCTCCGTCGTACACTGACGAGGTGTTTTTTTCATATAAGTTGCTTGATCATATTTTAACACTTGCTCTAATGGGAATTATATTAGCCATAAATTCTGCAAGCAAATTTTGCTCGTGTCATCCGGATACGATCATATCGAACATCACAACATAAGACTAAAATAAAAATTTGATTCGTTCATTATTTTTTAGGAAGGTGTGTAACAGCCATCTGCTGGAATACCATGAATGAAGACGTGTTAGCCGTTGGCTACGGTAAATTCTATTACGCAGAAGAAACTACAGGTATGGTAATGATTTGGAACATAAAAAATCCAGTACAGCCAGAACGCGTCTACGATTTCCCCTCGCCTGTCACTTCGGTCGACTTCTCTCAGCAGCATCCGAATCTTTTAGCAATCGGCTTTTATGACGGCAGCATCAAAGTTATAGATATATCGGATACAAACGTAAAGTTTATAGGCGTGTCAAATAGAGAGGACAGTCCATTATTCGAACCGATTTGGCAAATAGAATGGTATACAGATGATGACTATTACAAAGGAATGGAATTCTTAATGACTACATCCCAAGATGGGAGGATCAGCAGATTTAATTTGGAAAACGCCGCTTACATGCCGTATTTCCATCTGATGCGCGTATCTAGAGCAGAAGGAAAACTGAAAGGTTTAAAAGTGGCCAATAAATGCGTCGTTCCCGGTATTCCAATAGCAAGGCATCCAGGTGCTTTAGTGTTAACCCAACATCCAGTGGATTCCAATATTTACTACGTGGGAACATCAGAAGGAGTCGTACACAAATGCTCTAAAAACTACTACCATCAGCATTTAGATTTATTCTTAGCTCACGAAGGCCCGATTTATCAAATCAAATTCTCTCCTTTTTGCGACAAACTCTTCTTGACGTGTGGTGATGACTGGGCTGTGAGGATCTGGGCGGAAGGTATCTCAGAACCCTTGATGGAATTGAGTAAGACCATGCAGACGATCCAAAGCGCTGATTGGAGTCCTTGTTACTCCACTATAATTGCAAACGTTTCCGGCAGCGATATATTTATGTGGGACTTACAACGGAAGGCGTACGCCCCTCAGTCCATTACCAAGTCGCCATCGAAATGTAGAAGCACCATCGTGCAGTTCACGAGGAATGGTAGGTGTTTATTAGTTGCAGATATCGAAGGAAATGTGCATATATTCTCATTGGAAGAAATGCCTTTCCCGGCATTCTTTCAAGCGGATCTAGTAACGCAGTCGCTTAAGAGAGAATTGATAATTAAACCTGACCTGCTTAGAAAAGTTGAGAAATTGGAAGGGTTAACTTTCGATAAGACTAAGTTTAAAAAACACTTCCGTTAGTCATCATATATAGTTTATACGTACCGATTTTGAATACATATATATAATAATAATACAGAAATAATATTTTTATTTACACGTTTAAGCTGTGAGACACAGCAAATATAGAGAATTAAATTTAATGAACTCATTTTGACGTAGATAATGATTTACAGTGATTTTAAATGCCTGATGATAGTTTATATTTACTGCTACATCAAATTCTTGCTATATTCGTCATTAATTGATCATCTATCTCTCTCATATGGCGCCAGTGGCAGTCTCAAGCAGAATGATCTATCAGGATAAATTTGTATTCTAACAAGCTAAATTATTTGAGGTGACAAGAGCTGAGAGAAAGGAACTGACTTTAAAATAAAATCGATATCAATATGAATAGAAATAAGACAAAAAAATAATGGCTAAGGAGTCGCATACAGACAGAAATTATAGAGAGATAGGAAGCGTAGCGACCGTGTCGATTCTAGAGCCATATATGGTTTCAAGTGTTAGGTAAAGAAACTTAATCGCGACATGTTCATTAAATCTCACCGCAGTTGCATTTTGACATTTTTCATCGAACCATTTAGAAATCAAAAAAGTATTTTGGCAGATTATATAGTGTACTCTTCGATTTTACTATTTAAAGATTAGCCAAATGAATAGTGCATTACAACAATTTAATAATGTGAATGTCACCTTTTCCAGCTTACCAAGAAATTCTCTTGTTGTAAGTCAAATTTTCAAACCAAATTGAAATTATCTTATTAGTCCCACTTCTACACGGATCTAGTAATAATACCAGTGACATTAAATAGCAAGTTTTTAAATTTGCCGCATTATATTATTGAAATCGAGTAGAGTAGCACTCTGGCGTGCTACTCGATATATCAACTGTTATGGGTTGCACAATTGAGTAGAAAAGTGATGACGTCGATTTGTTTTGTTTGGAAACCTTTGCAGTGCCGCCAACAGCACAGAATGATTAAAAGACCGATATTTTTTATCATTTTAGGCTGTCTAGGTTTCCAAACAAAAGAAATAACCTATTAATTTTAGCCAATCTGTTATTTACATGTGTTTGGATCTTTCTTTATATTGTATTTATTTTCTATTTCAATAATTTAATTATTTTTAAAACAAAAAATTGTCTACATAGCCCTCCCACATGTTGCCGTTGGCGAGACTGTGCAGGTTTCCAAACAAAATTTACGTCACACTTTTCTTCTCAATTGCTACAAGCGTTTCCTATCTTCTCCTCTATAATCTCTGATAACAGGAATAAACAATTATCAGTACAGTAACGGTATGAATGAAAATACAATAAAAAGTGTGGCTGTAAATTTAAATTATCCATACATTTACATGTGATCCATTCTTTCTACACTGGTGCCAGTGCTGGTAATTGCTTAATACTGACAATTATCAAACATTAAAATTAGTTGGCAATAATAAAAGTATTGATATGGCGCTTTAAATACTTTTAAGTAAAATAATAATAATGTCGGGGATCAATTGAATTCATAATTAGAGGAAGCTATGTTCGGAAAAATTAAACTCAGATTGCCAGTGTTTAGCGTGGTGTTAGAGATATCTCTGGTGGTGTAGTGTACTGTAGTGATGGGTTGCTAGGAGCGAAGCTGCTATTTTGTAGCTGCTATCCACCCATAGCAGTTTGTAGCAGCTACGGAATTCCAAAAGAAACTGCTACGTCCTAGCAGTTTTCTGACGTAGTAGACAAATAGACATTTGTCGAGTACGCAATGTTTTATCACGATGCGAAAGATCGAACGTAGATTTATAGCAGTGTACAGTAAAATGCTATAAAGAATAAAACGTTTGTAAAGATCTCGCTTCGAAAA
>JARFOC010008316.1:0-10993 GCA_031763485.1 Osmoderma eremita | reverse complement strand
AGCAGGATTGTTCTCGGAGTGCTACGCTTGACATTATATTTTTTCCTTTGTGGTTTTCTGCTGAGGATGGCAACTTGTCGAAATGCGTATTCAGAGTTCTTTACTCAACAAGGTGGTAAGAGGTATTTTTTAACTCAAATTTATTTTAAGCCACCGTATCCTATACCTAACCTACACGATTTTATTCAATTGATCTCAATCATCTCAACCCTGGTCCAGATTAATTAACAGAATAATGTTAATAAACATGAGTGTTATTCAAGTGTACTGTGTAGGTAGGTAGTGCATATGTCCGAGAGTGCTGCATCTAGCATTATTTTCCTTCAGAGATTCTGCTGAGGATGGCAACGTAGTTGCCGAAATACGTACCCAGAGTTCTTCACTCATCGAGGTGGTAAGGTTATTTTTACTTTTACTATTTTAAGCCACCGTATCCTATTCTTTGTACAAAAACATGTTTACTGTTTACCCGTCCAAAGTTTTGTTCCTTCGATAACCCATATCTTTTTTGGCAACAAACAATCTAAACTAATGAAACCAATACAGCAATAATTTATAATGTCGTTATCAATAGTTTCGTTAGATTTAAAACTTAATTTCTACAGTGCAACTAGAGGTCTGTTACACAATCAACCAATTCCTTTTAGCTATTATTAAACCCAAACATGTTGTAACGGTACTCTTATAATAAACTTAATTTCGAAAATGGTTTGTCTAACATGAGTACTGTATTTATACTTCTCAAGTCGTGCAGTTCTAGTAAAAGTAATTTATGTACCATATGATAAACGTGATAACAAGTTTATCACATCAGAAGAGCAAAAACAACAAAATTAAACAACAATGGATAAAATATAGATTTGGGGCCCCTTTTGACTGTTAATATGAATATCAATTTTAAAAAAATACGTAATGGAGTAATGAGTAAGGTAGAAGTTTGTGGACATGGCTCTCCGGATTCCAATCTTCTAATTAGTCGCGGCTACCAGATTCGACGGGGAATTGGGGTTTAAAACAGTCAACCTGCCTTGATCGCTTCCTGGTCTTCGCTTTCTTTATTGGTCCGACTCACGAACATATATCTCCGGATTAATGACTTATTACGGGGTTAGGGGGTCGAAACGACTTTTACTTAAATAACGCAACCAGTCGAGTCAATTAATGTCACTTGACTCTCTAACCTCAGTAACACCCCCAGCCAGGTCAAGAATTGTCCCTTGACTGCCTTTTATTTCATTTACTTTTTCGTAATGTCAAAATTGACATCTTGCCTCCTGAAAATTATCCCAGTCAGTAATGTCACCCGACCGACTTATTTTAATTTAGTTTTAACGTCCTGTCAAAACTGACGTCCCGCTTGATAGCTCGTGTTTTCTTACTCTAGGCTTTCTCTCCACTTTATTACCCCTCCACAACTCCTTTTTACAATATATAAATGACAATTTAACAACATCAACCTTGCCAAAACTGCACCGACATTTAAAATTTCTATGGTATTAAATAAAAATATTTTAAATTGTACCGTTCCATTACAATGTTTACCTGGCGAAAAAAATATATGTAAAAATGTTGAGATATTGAATTTTGTTTCTTTTTGTCTGCTTAATAAAACTCGGTCAAACAAACAATTTTTGTGCTAAAACTCTTTCTCTACCTCTTACCGTTAGCGGGTTATGCGCATAGACAGAATGGAAAATTTCCCATTTTAAAAAATTCATTTCCCAAAGTTCCATAATTTTTTGAATATCCGGGTTCGAGATCGTTAATTTTTCTTGCTTACTTTTTTCTTACTTCTTACTTCCGGTATTTGGGGTGTACGAGGGCTGCCTTTTATATTTCGGGAATAGGCGTTCCAGGTGCTGCCACCTGACAACTGACACCTGTATCGCAAAATTCAGCCTTTTTGACAGTATGCTTACTCAGAACATTTTGACGTAGAAGCGATATTTGTGTTACTTACACTGGCTTAAAAAATCATCTTGGTCAAACAATGGAATTATTAACTCGTGGACATTTTTGTGTCATTATTTTTTACAATTTTCGACGTGGATTACCTCAACAACAGTCGATGAACTTAATTCGGCATTAGGCGATGAAACACCATCAAAAACTAGTGTATATCGTTGGTACGCCGGATTCAATCGTGGGAGTGCTTCATTCACTCACGAATTTCGTGAAGGCCGTCCAAAATCAGTTGTTGTTCCGAAAAACATTGATGCTGTGGATGAATTGATATTGCATCAACATTTGGCCGTCAAAAAAATTTGTTCGCGTTGGATTCCACATAATTTGACAATCGGTCCAAAAAGGCTCGTGTAGACTGGTCGGACGAAATACTCCGAAAATATGATCACGGTACTTCAAAACATGTCTATGACACCGTAACAGGTGACAAATCATGGATCTACGCCTATGAGCCCGAAAGTAAACAGCAGTCGACTATATAGGTCTTTCAAGATGAGCCAAATCCAACAAAAGTTGTTCGTGCACGAAGCAAATGGACGCCTGTTTCTTCGGAAAAACCGCACCTGTGGCAACGGTACCATTGGTACAACGTCGGACGGTAAATTCTGAATGGTACACAGTCATTTGTTTGCCAGAAGTATTCGAAAAAATAAGGGAAATCAACCGCCGAAGACGGATCGTTCTCCACCAGGACAATGCGGGCTCTAACACATCAGCTCAAACAAGAGAGTCTTTGGCAACTGAAAAAGTTTGATGGGTCTTCCGCCGTACAGCTCTGATTTGGCAACCAATGACTTCTTTTTGTTTCCGCACATCAAACAAAAATTACGTAGTCTACGTTTTTCGACGGCAGAAGAAGCGGTTGATGCATATTTTGGAGGTACCTCAATCGGAGTGGACGAAGTGCTTCGAAAATTGGTTCAAGCGCATGCAAAAGTGTATTGATCTTCACAGAGAATATTTTGAAAAATAATAAAACCATGTACAGGCAACCCTCGTGTGCATACATTTGTTGTTGTACTTTCCATTATTAAAATAAAGATTATTATTACATAGCGGTTAGACTGTTATTTAACCTGGACATTTTGGCGGATCTCTAGTGTACTTCTATATCTAAGAGTAAAACTACGTTATGCCCGGTACTTAACGAGATATTCTTCTTAATAATCTCAGTCCGGGCGGGATGGATAGACGCGGATGATGATCTATGTGTGTACCACAGCCAAAGCTTACACACAACGTGAGCTACGCTCTTAGAACATACATGCGACCGACACCGCGGGCGGCAAAGCCTAGCAGCAATGTGTATCAGCATCAGTAGTAACAGCAACAGTCGTCATCGTCTCATAAGAGAAAGACGCGCCGCAAGAAGTACAACACTTCTCGTGAAAACCAGACGCCGAATATAGAACAGTGGCGCGACGCGGAATCCTACCGCAACTTCTGGCGCGTTGCACTTGTTCTCTTCTCACCGTGCTAAATTCGTGTGCGCGCGTACTTTGCAAGTTCGGAGCCGACGCAAAAGAGAAAGTGGAAGAAAAAGGTTGATGAAGAAGCGCGATCTTTAAAAAGAAGACGGTAACTTATATACGATATGTTGTGTGCTGGTCCTCTAGTGCTGTGCGTACTGCTACTGTCGCTGAACCCGTCTAGAGCAGAAGGAATTCCCGCGACGGATACCAGGACCGCGGCCAAGAAATTTCAGAATGCGCTCACTCAACAGGTATAAAAAAATAACCCTATGCCCGCAACGGATCCAACCAACGGTAATGTAGAGTTCTGTAAAGCTCTTTCCTAAAGGATTTTATCAACGCGAATTTTAAATGAAATGATTAAAATGATTTTATTTTGGGACTACATTAAAGAGGGTCGTTTAACAAAACAAACGATTAAAATTAACGTTCTCTGAAGTACAATCTGTGATTTAATTGATCGATTGATTAAATAAAAATCAAATCACGTATTGCAAGGTTGTAAGTGCTAATTAAAACGTACACATATTAAATTAATAATAATAAATCAAAGTTTATCGCTCGGAAATAGTAAACATTTGGAGGAAGTGTGTTTTGATAGTTACTTTTCTGCACCTACAACAAAACAAAATACTGCAGGAGTGTATTATATTATTCTTTATTGTATTTCTTATATTATAACTTCATTTATTGTTTTATAAAGAAAAACAATTTTGCCTATAATATCGGTGTCCCTGAATTCTGTAAGCAAGCGGCCTTTGCATTATTAACACAGCACTTTCCTAAAGTAGTGAATACATTTCATATAAGCTTTACATATTTGTTTTGTAAAAATTCCTGGGACATGTCAAAATATTCATACCAATATCCACAATTACATATTTTTATAATTTCCCACAATTCTCCAACTTCAGTACGTCATTACAAACATTAAATTTAATTCCTAGGTCAGTCCTCCCTGCAATTTTTACGTGGGTTATAATCGAATATAGAATATATCTAGCAACGGTATTTTAAAGATTCACCTTTTTTTATAATGGAACATTTCTGTTTCTTAATAAAGGTAGTCACAAATACTTCTCCCAGTCATTAACTAGTATAAGCAAGAACAGAAAATTCCAAAGTTAATTATGTATTGTTTCCTCACTGCTTACCACACGATTTATTACGCTAACGAGGATCATTTAGTGGTGCCTTTATTGATGTTTTAACTGTACCTTCGAAAATACCTCTTTACGCCTTTAGCGCCTATTAAATATATACGGTATCGGAAAGTCAACATCTGTTAATAGGAGTGAAACATGTGTATAAAAAATTGCCGTAGTTGCCAATGCAATCTATGTACGTGGTGGACTCTCACTTCTTTAGATATGGTATTAGGAGAAGCGGCACTTCGCACTTAGTAACAGTTTGGCATGTATCTTTGAATTTTGCTTCTATGTGTTTTTGATTTTATTTTGGGTTTCTTATCTTACGTTATAAAATATAAATAAATGTTGTAATAATCCTTTTTTATTTGTTTTTGGTGAGTTACAGGAATACAAACTTTTATCTACCAATATTTCTAAACATTATTCATTTTCATAAAACAAACTCAGTTAATTATTATGTTCATTATTCTTTGAAGTTTGATAACCGGATATGGATACATACACTACTACAATATCAATATGTATTTCGTGTTACCAACATACGCTACTATGTTATGGTACACAAGTGAATGTTTCAGTTATATAAAAATAGCATTAACTTTACTACTAAGATATTATTAGCTAAATATTCAGAGAAGGATTGTCTTTGATACTTTACTCGTTTTAAATTACTGGACTCAAATGGTTTAATTAATTTAATTCTCATGATTTTCTTAGTTTTTATTTTCAAATAAAAAACTTTTTTTTTACATTATTAATGTGAAACTGAACATACTAAGGGTGTGTATAAAGTGGCCCAAAAGCTAGCTGGCCCTCTCTAAATACTGGATTGAAAATGGAATTGAACGTAAAATGGGATTTTACGTTCAATGAATATCCTGATATACAGTACCGTCCATATTAGTTCGGACACTCAAATAAATTTAGAAAAAGGCAACATATTCAAAGTAATTTACACAAAAGCTTTAATTTTTCAGTGCATTATTATTAATAGGTGTTTATAAAGTATAATAACAAAAATAAAAGTAATTCCAACAAAAAATAGACAAAAACCTTCATCGAAGAAACCGCCTCTTGAGCGAAAAACAGTTTGCACAATACGAGGCATCCGTTCCACGAGTTTCTCAAGGGCTCGATTCGGCATATCATTCAATTCCTCTTGTAATATGCTCCACAAGTGAGTTGTTGAGGTGGTACACACTTTTCGGACCCACCTGTCCAATTTATCCCAACTCGATGCGATTTAGGTCGGAGCTTTGCAGTGTCATTGTCACTATTTGAAAGATATTACTGTCTCGTTCGCCATTTAAGAAATTCTTACATATCACTGAGTGTTTGAGACGTTGTCCTTCCAAGAATAAAACATTTTTGCCGATTAAACGTAGCCTCGATGGTATTGTATTTTCTTGCAATATTTCCAGATAACCCTCTTTCCGCAAAATACCTTCGATTCGCAGCAAGTCTCCTGTACCGGCGTAGGGTAAACAATCCCAAACAAGCACACAGCAACATTCTTCGGCCTTCGTACAACACTTCAAACTCTGGCTCATGAGTCCATAAGACTTTTTTCCAGTTATCCAGTATCCAATCTCTATGCGCTTCTGGCCACTGTTGCCGTTTTCCTCTGTTTTCCCGTCGAAGTAAGGTTTTTTTTTTGCTGCAATGCGGCCGTGAAGATTTGTAGCTTTTAATCTTCTTTTCACCGTAGTAACAGAAATTTCTCTTGCGCGGCCACGATTCATTTCTGCGGTGATCTTTGGTTGTGCTAGTCTCCTATTTCGTTTGCTCAGCAATTTTATTGCCAGTGCGTTGATGTCGCTGAATGATATCACTAACAGTCGATTTATTATCATGAGACTTTTCGGAAATTTGACGCACTGAATAATCTTCTTGCTGAAAAACACCAATTGCGGAACGTTTTCTAAACTTGTTGGTTTTCCTCTCGGCATTTTAATAACCTTTAACGCAGTTCACACGAAAAGAACACGCTATTATCACTGATCCACTCGCAAGCAAGTTTACTTAGAAACTAAAGCATTTATCGAAACACAAAACTCTTTGGGGTGGGGGCAGGTAAATTTTCCAAGTTTATTGCTTGCAATACTGCCCAAAAATAATCCTTCTTATGGTACCGTTTATTCTGGAAATTACCATAATGTATCACGAAATATAATAATTATTTAAAGATGGTCTAATGGATATTCTTTGGAGTATTTGCCTACAATCTAAACGCAATTATATTACTTTGTTGAAGAGTTTACTAAATTTTACTGGTTGTCCGTACTAACATGGACGGTAGTTACCTGGTGTGAAGTTTCTGTAATGGAAATGCTAACATGGCAGAACGAGAATATCGCATTCGTTTCCCAAACTGGAGACATCCTACACTGGGAGAAGAAGACAAAAATTTGGTTAATTTAACTAACACATTTGGTTATCTGCCGGGATAGCGCAGTGGTAAGGGCGCTAGACACCTGTGCAGGATGTCGATGGTTCGAATCTCCGTTGCGGCAATCGATTTTTCTAAAGATCGGTTGCAGCAAGGGTGGCCGGTACCTCTCCCGGTACCCTTCAGTGTTGAGGATAAATCAACACTGCTGCCCTCCTACGACGAGGAGAGGCAGTAACAAGCCATACACTTCACACGCACACGTACACAAACCTAATGTAGAATGATACAATAGGCCTCAAGGTCGCAGTGTTAAGTCTGTGTATTAGGATACAAACAATAACAACAACACTTTTGGTTAAATACAGTCAAACGATTTTTTCATATACGCCGTCAAACAATCAAGGCAATGTAAATAATAATAAAAAATAAAAAAATGCCATTTATAGGCTCATGGTTACCTACCTGTAGGAATTACCATACCAAGCAACAGCAATGAAAGGTCATCAACGACCTCTATTGCGGTTGTCCCGCTTGTTGGAGTCTTGATCTGTGTCCCCTAGATGGCGCATGTATTGGCTCATACCTCAACGACAGGGACGGTTTGCAATAAGGTTCGAGACGCATCAGCGATGCAAGTGGATTTAGCATTCGAAAGGATGCTGATGCTGCCTTTCATTTCTTATGCTTGGTGTGGTGATCTGTACAAGAGACCATGAGCGTATAATCGCATTTTAACGGTTCCTTAAAAACAAGGAATTAAAACCAATTTGGTTTTACCTAAAATAGCTAAGTTGTTTAGACCAATAATTTAAAGTTATTACGTACTTCAAACCCGTGAACGCCGTTAAATGTTAGGCATCATTAATAGTTGGACCGTATCATATCATAAAAGATAATTTTAAGTAAAAATCGACGTATCAACCACGTTAGAAGTGAAAACCTTCTGGTGCCAGAAGGTCACGGTAATTCTACATGTCGACCACATCGAATTAATATGACTTCCTGGAGCTCCTCTTTCGCCTGAAGATGACACCTACATCAGTATAGCGCAATATCGCGTTCTCCCCGTCATTCTTTTATTTCATTTTTGGAGTACATATATCATCTCATTTTAATTTGTGTTTTTTCTTACTTTGACACGGTCCGATCCTGAAAGCCCTCAAATAACAGAAACACTGGGTGTGGAACTTGCGACAGTATTAATTCTTAACATAGTTTGATGTATTTATTGTAAAAACGTATTAAGAATGGAAATCGTAGTTCCGAAGGCAACGGCTATCTATATTATTCAATGGATTGCTGAGCTACGTAAAAATTACAAGGCCTGTGGGGTAGTATAATAAACAATATATCATTCTTCACCTAACAACAAAATAATAATAACACTCGTTAACAAGATTTTTGTCCCAAGCACAAAAATGCCTGATTCCCACATACTTTTGCATGCTGAAATCAATTATGTTTTCAGAATTTCTCCATCACCCTTAGTTTTTATGTTCCAGGATATTCTCTTATCCACGTAAAATATGCATGCATAGATATGTAGTATGAGAGAACATGTCTTGACGTTATTTCAGTTGTCGGTTAAGCTCGGAACTGATCAAGCAGCATGCAATGGTTAATGTTTGAACATGCCTTGACGTGTTAAGACCGGCATTTCCCATTCCTAGATAGCCTCTCTTGTTATTTCAGTTGTCGGCTAGAGCTCGGCCAATGAACATATACGCTGACGTTGTTAACGTTTTAAAGAGTGTTGCGTTGTGGTGCGTTAAAGCTATTGTAGTGAAACCGCGAACATTTGATCACCTATAAAAATGCCAAGGAAATGTGTAAACCACCCGAACTCGTTTTGCTACATTTGCGGCGAATAGACATTTAAATATCAAAAACAGTCTTTCACACCTCTCCTTAAAAAGTGCTATGAGCAGTATTTCAAGTGTAAAGTAGGTGATGAAGACAAAACCGGGGTTCCCCCCATATTTGTTGTATTACGTGCGTCATGTTATCCATGTTTGTTAAACGTCACTTCAACACACACGTTATTGTTGGGATAGACACGAAGTGTTTTATATTATGTAAAAAATACTTAAAAATTTGCAGATAACCTTAGATTTTTGGATATTATTTTATATGTACAGTGCTGCCATAACAACTTCAGAAAACGCGGTTCCCAATTTCAAGCATTACAAAACGATGATCAACATTTCATCACACGTATACAAGAAATAAGGAATTTAACGATTTCTTGACATTTAGATATCCCGTGACGCGCGCGTTGTAATATCTTTTCGTTTTTTTTAAAGTTTGCCTGCTGCTTATTTTATTTTTCACATTAAACCGTGGGCAAAAGGTAAATGGCATATGCCTTTTGCTATTTCTATGATTTGGAGGGAACCATCAGATCATATTACCGATTGCTATTTTTGCCTAACAAATATAAGTGGTATGACTTCTAAATCCAAACATACTGTAAAATATCTTAATATTCCATCTGCACTGAGACCAGTACCTCACAGTCCGGAATTACCTGTGCCTAAACCTCCACAAAACATAACACTAAGCGACGATGAAAGTGCTGATGATACCAAGGCAAATGCTATGTTAACAGGCTATTGCTGGACGCTGAATAAAGATGTTTCTGAAATATCGCATATCAGCACATTTTCCAAGTAAATATATCACTTTGTACGTCATTTTTTCATGATTTATACACATATTATAATATATACTTTCAAAAAACGTCATTGCTTTGTCAAACCCTGCCTGATAGAAAAATTCTGAAAAGAGATATGAAATAAGTATAAAAATTACTACTAAGTTCACCCACTTTACCTCGCGGGACAAAATAAATCTGAAATTTTGTTGTCCAGTATAATATACTGACCAACAGAATTACAGAATTCTGCGTCTTGCCTCAGTTAAGCTCAGTAACTGGTAACATCATGGAACAAATTGTACACGGATAGCCTCTAACTACTTTCAGAACACTAAGCAATAATCATCAATTTGCAAACAAACCCAAAGCTAGATCTAACAGAACCTGAACAGGAGAAGCAAGAAATTACTAAAACGTTGGCGTAATGTTGGAAAAACTAAAATAAACTGATTTTCGAAAATAGAAAGCATTCGAAAGACAAAAAGATTAGACTTAACACCTAAAGAATTAGTATTAAATGAAAGAAACATTATTTAAATCAACTTTAAAAACAGTCTAGACGGATTTTAATGAATCTACCGTTTTGTACAAAGGGCTGAAAAGAACTAAATAATGCAATTCTGGGAGAGGATGCAGGACAATCAACCCCCCTTGACGGAGGAGTGGACTTATTGATTGCTTAACGTCGTTTATTAACTTCAAAAGGATTGCGAAAGGCAACTTTTCCATTCTAACTATTAAGGACGAGAAATAGTGCCACTCAAGTTGAGTACTATAATCAGAGTTAAGTAGTTAAAGGCATCGCACTCGCAATTTAAGTGGTCTCTGGGAAACCCTTCCTTCTGCACTCTCTTCAATGATTATATACCGCCAAGTGTACGATTTTTTAAGAACACACTCTAATTTACTCCCTAGTTGAAATGAGAAGAAAAATTGCATTTGGTTTTTGTTATTCGAAACTTTCGCACTTTATTTCTTTATATCTTAAATAACACAACCAGAGATGCGACAAGTCCGTGATGTTGAGATTCGAGTATCTCGTACTCGGTTGGCAAAAGAAGTAGACACTCCAGTCTGTAGAATCGAATCCAGACTCGAACGTATGTATGCATATACCAGATTTAAAGTTATGCAAACATTCAGTACTTTACGAGGTGTGTAAATTAAGTAATAAGACTGATATTTTTAAATATTTTTATTTGAATATAATTACAATTGAACATTGGCTCCCTCAAAATAACTTCCTTGGGAAGCTACACAGCGTTGGAGACGGTTCTACGATTCCTCATAGTAGTGCTGGAACTCGGATATTGGAATCGCCTTTAGCTGGTCGGTTACAGCCGTTTGAATGTTTTCG
>JARFOC010008305.1:0-10993 GCA_031763485.1 Osmoderma eremita | reverse complement strand
GATATAATTTAGATAAATTACAATTTTTGATTAAGTCACTAAAATGTTAATTTAACAATTGTCAATTATTAACCTTTTAGAAACTGCCAGGCTCGTGTCAATTTGACATGTACAACAGAACCTAAGTTTGTAATTATTATTATTATTTAAAATTGATTGCTAAATTATTTTATTAGCATTTTGAAACATAGCAGTATACACAACAGACCGCGTTAAAACTCGCAGTTATACTGAAGCTTGTATCGAATCTCCGCCACCGCTATTTGGCGCTAGTGAGCAACTATACTTATTGAACTGTAAACAGTCTGTATATAAATAAATGGAGACTCCACGGGTCGTATCTTCTAAAATAAATAAAATTCTATTTGTTGCTATTCTATTTAATTGATTTCATTCGGCACATACTTATTGTGTGGGCTAACAGGAACGTTTTGCTGAATTAATGTACAAGCAGTAATGTTCCTTCTTTGCATTTTTGACACTTAACACTGTCAACGGTATAGACACCGAGACATATATCTCCAAACAATAACTCATGAAATAAATATCGTGGATTGGCACCTTAACCATAAGTGCTTATGTACTTATCTACAAAAGAATGAAAATAGATAAAATGATAACAAGTGTATGAACATTCACTATATTTGGTTCGCAGAAATCCCCGTTCTATTTTTCCTTCGATAGTGTGTTATTTGACTTACAGTTATTATCCAAAATAACTCAAATAAGTCAATATAACTCTAAAAAGAAAATATAAAAAAATGTGTATATGAAGCACATAGTAAAAAATAATAAATTTAACCAACAACAATAATATAAACAAAGTGTTACGAATTCCCACTAGTCACAATAAGTATTCACTTATAATGATACTCCTTCTGTACCAATATCTTCACTTATAATAATACTCCTTCTGTACCAATGTCTTTGACTATAGCCGCAAATCTAAGCGGGATTAGCTCTTTTATAGGATTTGGTAGGATGCTGTGAAGCCCCAATATAATGAATATATTCTCTATTGACCAACAGACTACAATCTAAAACAACATATTTGTGCTAGTTGTCGTGCAGTATGCTACATACAAAATCCTTTTTGATAGTCCTTCTTTTATATAAAATTCGAATTATACTTTAATTATATAATAAGTAATAAAATGTTTACACACAAAAACGTTACATTTTCTAATCACAAATACATAAATTAAATAAGATAATATGGGGGACCCCGCGATAGAGGTTATGTCCATTAAACATCACCACACCGTCTGAGGGTTGATGCAAAATATCCAGATCGCCCTATCAGCCGATCCACAGTCAGCAAGATTGAGTCTAAATTTTGAGAAACTGGCGATGTTAAAGATATTTCAAAATCTGGACGTCCGAAAGATATTGAAGACCAGAAACTGAACGTTTTGTTAAATACGGAAGTGAATCCTCATAATACGTCTCGATTGGTTGCGTTTGAAAATGACGTGACTCAGACTACAGTGTTAGGTATCATGGGGGACAAAAAATATCATCCCTACAAAATTCAACTCGTGCAGGAACTCAACGAAGATGGCCCCGATAGTTTTGTGAAACTGTTGGATTTGTGACAAGCATATCTACGTTTGCACCGGTAACTACTTATTTCGGATGAGGCCACAGTGATTCAAAGCCGTCAAAATTGTAGCTATAGGAGTTGAGTAAATCCTGATTGGCTGAGGCACATATTCATTCATTTCATGCAGAAATTAAATATGTAGGCTGGAATAGTTGATAACAGAATAGTAGAGCCTTTCTTCTTTGAAGAAACCTCCACAGGAGAAATATATTTGGAGTTTTTTTTTGCAAAATAACCTTGTCCAGCTCTTGCAGCGATTTTTTCAAACGACAATGATCCTGACCTTTCAAATAATACCATATGGTTTCATTAAGACTTCCTTGAACAGAGTGCGCTGCCCTGAGGTTTTCTGGACAATTGTTTTTCTAGGGGGTCCTACGTCAACAGACCACAGAATCTAGTTGAACTTCAAAATCGCGTTAGTGATGATATGGGCAGAATTAACTCGGAAATGATTTAAAATTCACAAGAAGAATTGCTACACAAGCTTGCCTATTGTCAAGAAGTTGGTGGATGGCTGTTGGAACACTTAATTTAATAATTGTATTTGCTTGGCAAAGGATTTTTCTAACATTCAATTGTCATATACCAGAAAAATTTGTTATGTAAGGTAACAACATTATTATGCAGTCGGTTCGACAATGAAAAGATCTCTCAAAATCAAGGAAAAGAACTGGGGTTGCAATTTAAAAAGAAGTTGATGAGGTCATAACCCAAAAACAGATGATGGTTGGAAACCGATTTTCATGCAAAATGTGTGTTTTTAATCCCTAACTTTGCAATTAGCTAGCAAACATTGGCGTATCTTGATTCTTCAGGATTGTCAAAACAATAATTAATTATTAATTTATTTACTGAAACGTGAAATTAATTTTTTCGCTTACCAGACAATAATAAAAATAACAATAAATATACACGCAAACTAAAAACTAAGTGAACTTATGAGAACAACTCAAAGAAAAATTGTAATAAATATAAAACCACTCAAACAAGTACAAATAACAGCTGATGGCAAAAAGATTAATAACCTAGTCAAGCCAGTAAATCTAGATTTGTTGGATTTTCTATGTGGAGTTCCAAAGCTTTGCTCTCGGAGCCCTCTATTAGATAAAGTTTTGCACTCACAGCCCTCTATTGCATTTGGACCCCAATCATACTATTTGGTTTGCACCACGGGCTCCTATATAAATGATACGCTTGCAGTCTATTCAGCTCTGAGCGCTAACAATTTTCCTGTGATTTTAAAATGACAAAAGGAGTTATGACAACTGAGAACGGGAGTACAGTGGCTCCAGCTCGATTATTATATTCTATATTTCGGTAATTACAAATCAAATCAGGTATTTGTTTCGAGATTTTCGCCATTGCTTGAAGATTTTAAACATATGTCTAATAGATTCGAAACTATTGTTTCCTGCCAAGGATTGCTCTAGTTAATTTAGCATTATCCAGAGTACACTTGAAGGTCACTGCTACGGACACGAGATAGATTACATGCCTTGACAGATGTAATACATTTTACACTTACGGTCAGATAATATTCGCCCAAGAAGAGGATGTGGAATATATGCTGAAGAAACTGAAAGAGAAGTATGTAGAGTGGGTCGAATTTCCGAAAGACTAAATATACAAGAATGATTTTTTCGGCGCAGTGACCCTTCAATGAAACACTTATTTTATGGTGAAAAGTATATTTTATTTTTCAACAGAATTTCCATCAAATTCTATACATTTAACTCAGTGACTTTCCAAATTTTTTAAGCCATCTAAAAACTAATTTTTCGGCAACTCATCAAAATCCTACGGAGCCATTTTTTCGAGTTTGGCGAATGTACTGGTTTCATCAGTTCAATATCAAAGCGCCTCAGTTCATCAGCATAATACTGGCTAGTTGTTGTCCTTCCCCTCTGTCAATAAGGATTGCACCTTTACATTACGATCTGGATATATGGTTGTCGTATGCTTGTAGTATTAATATAATTTTACAAAAACGTTTGATTTTGGTTATATAACATCTTTAAAATCCCGTTATAAAAGCAATGGAGATTGTCATTAAAAAAAAATTATGACGTATCAGCGATTTTTACAAAGCAAAGACCTAAAGTTTTTCTAGCGAATTTAGTCACTACTTTACGTAAGCATTGTATACAATTCATAATATAATTTTATTTGTATTTGAATTTATCTTTTTTACGTTCCTCAAATGTCCTTTGATATCATCAGATCCTTATAAATAATTGTTCCGCGAAATTGTTTACGTAAATGGAGGGAAACTGATAATAAATTTCTACAAAAATTCCGCTTTGAACAATCAGGAATCGCTTAAAAATCTGCGTCACTATCTTTATCAATATCGTATCAGGAAATTTTTTATTTATTTTGCATTTATCCTTGGTATTACAAGATTTATCTAAATTAAATACGTATTAGTAAGATGATAAGTTAAAAAATGACAGCCGTGGATTTCTTTTTAATTCGAAGTATAAAAATAATGGAAAAACAGTATGAAAACTGTTACCTCCTCGTATTGATTGTTTTATATACTAAAAGGCATCCCATGGGCGCGCATACGTACGAAATTCCAAAACTTATCCTTCCACTGCCAGTTGGGGGATTGTTTTCGGATCGGGAGTATTTTTCCCAGAATTTTTTTATATTGTAAGGGAGTATTTAATTGCCTATAAGCCCTCGAGCTGGCCCCGGCAGTATTTATCGCCCCCACCGCGACAGCGTGTCGAGCGGCCGGCACTCTCCCATTGGCTGGCTGTCAGATCGTTCAATCTTCGAGAAACGTCAAGCAAATTCCGTTCGCAGACGTCAAAATTTTGGAGCAATATTTCGCGGCATTTTAGACCATAAATGGTCCGGGGCGGTGGGGGGGAAGGGGGCTCGCAAAACGCGCGGGAGGTGTTTAGACATCGATTATACAGTATCTAAAACATGTAGCCAAACTATAATAGGCATTAAAATAATAAACATGTATCCGAAAATGCTTCCCCTCCGATCTAGAAAACTTCGAATGGAAGAAATCCACGTATTTTTTGTTCGAAATGCGAACCATTTGAGTCAATGCATGCTGCCATTCTTCGCCTCATCGACCGTCACACCCTGTCAAAAATTCTTAATACAATCGTTCTGAAAGCGTTTTCAATTCTTTGACGTAAAGAACCGATATTCGGGATTGGTGCAGAGTAAAGTAAACCTTTAACATAACCCCAAAAGTAAAAATCAGGGAGCACAGTTCGGGGATCGGACTGACCATTCCACCTGCTCCCGAAGTCCCTTTCTATCCAGCAGCGCTCTGAATAAGAGTTATTTAAAAATTCGCGAACAGTTAGTCGTTTTGTCTTGCAGCTAGGGGACATCTTCTAATAACGCTGGTAACTTGTTCTGCAGAAAATCTAGATAAATGGCACCGTTTAAAACGTCTGCTATAAAAATGGTCTGAATGAATGATCACCAACTGATTCTGGCCCACACGTTTAACGAAAAACTTAGCTGTTGCGTGAATTCAACAACTGCATGTGGATTTTCATCATAGGACCAGATGTGGTTGTGAAAATTAGTAATAGCATCGCGTCCGTAAGAAGAATAAGAGCCGGAATCTCTAGCAAAATGTCATTCTAGGTTAAAAGTGTGCCGGTAAAAATCTTTGAACACTTTGCAAGTGATAAGGGTAAAGTAGTTCTTGTAAAACACATCACATTCTCACATGCGACAAATTCAAATCATTTGCTATAATGTTGGTGCTGATGGAAGGATTTATTTCTACGTGGTTAAGGATATCTTCTTGCAAATCTGGAGTTCTAAGGCACCTGTCCCGGCCATCATCGTTCTTCCCAGAATACAAAGTTCCACTTTCCCTTTGTCGGAGATGGCTGTTGATTGATTGATTGAGATCCCAATGCAGAGAACGGTCTTCCACATCCCTCAACACTGCGACCTTGAGGCCCATTGTATTACTCTGCGAACTTCTCCGAACAGATCTACCTCCTGACAAGGTTTAGTAGTACAATCCTTGATTGTAGTCACCCTAATCTGCGTTCTCGTAAGTGACAGTATGTCAGCAACCAAATATTGTGATGGTTTCCTCATAATCTATTTGCTGTGTTTCTGTTCTGCTTCATGGTGCCAGTGTTTCTGGTGCTGTTCAATCACCCACTCAGTTACCGCACCACGTACAGCAGTTTTTGTGATCCCGAGAGCTGTCCAATGAAGATCATTTCGGATCTCTTCCTTGCTAGCTGGTCTACCTGGTCATTTCCTGAAATTCCCCCATGACCCAGCACCCACATTAGCTTGACTGTATTGTGTTTCGCCAGGTTTTGAACGTCTTGCAGACAGTGCCCATACCAGCCTGGAAGATATCCGATTAGATGCCAATGCTTTTAAGGCAGCTTGACTGTCCTTGAACTTCATTTTTGTCACAAAATTAGCATACCAGACTATCTGAAAGCGAGATACGCAATTTTAAAGTGACAATATTTCGAAGTCAGCTAGGAGGGAATGCATTTTCTGACAGATTTTTTTTATAGAAAAAATTTTGACGTCTACAGGACGCCTGTATAGTTTGGCTGCATGCTTTAGATACAGCCTGTATATTAAACACATTAGAAGAAAAAGAAAATTGTATCTAAAAAATCAATTGTAATATATATTTTACTATATAACAACATAATAAATATTTTAAATATTATTTTTTTATAAAAATTGACGTTTTTTTTAACATTCTACATACATCAATTAAGAATTAACTTATTTTTATGATTTAAAAAATTTGACATCACAATTTTTATATAAAAAACAGATACGTATATAGAACCAGTGAGAATTCCAGTAAACCACGCGACTAAAACGGTACCCTACTTCAATTACATCAGTTGGTGACATTGTTGGTAATATTACTGATCTTAAAAACATAAAACTTAAACCACATTTCCATTTGGACACTATAAACATTGTTGAAAACATGTTGTAATGTAATGAAGTATAAATTTATATTTTAAATTAATATATATGTTTATAAATATTAGAAAACGCACTAAAATGGACAAAACAAGTATTTTTTTCGTAACTTTCTAAACGTTTTTTTTCCCTTAAGGTGACTTAAATCTTAGTCAGAGGTGAACCTTAAGCTTTTTAGAAAGTTACGAAAAAATACTTGTTTTATCCTTAGTAGGTTTTATATACAGTATTTTTTATTGTTCCTAAATATATATTTATTAGTACTATTAATACACTGAAAGTGCATAATAACAAAGTGTATGTTCAGTTTGAAATTAATGGTATAACGGCCTTTTTATATTTCATATATTTTCGTATATTAAATTAAAACATGTAACGTAATGAAATATAAATTTATATTTCAAAGTAATAAATCTTTATAATCTTTATAAAACGCACTAAAATAGATAAAACAAGTTTATTTTTCTTAGGGCTATTGGTTCACTCCACACTAGGGATAAAGCAAGTATTTTTTTCGTAACTTTCCACAAAGCTTAGTGTGGCTTGAAACCTAGTGTGAGGTGAACCAATAGGATTAATAAAAAACATTTTTTTAAAAATCTAACACTGATAACAAGTACAGTATTGCCGCTTCTTACGAAGTAGCGCTGGAAATTGTCAAAGCGAAGAAATCTTTTAGTGATGGAGTACTTATAAAAAATTGTGCAATCAAAATGGCAAAACAAAATAATGAAACAAAAATCGCCGAAAAATTCGAAACAGTCTCAGCGTCGCATCAAACAATTGCGAGACGGGTGGGCCATATTAATCAATATGTATCAAAAAAAACTGCATGACACGGTTAAAAACTGTAAATATTTTTCGCTATGCCTGGATGAAAGCACTGATCTGTCCGACATTAGCCAGCTTGTAATTTTTGTCCGAACTATTCAAAACGACTTCAGTGTAGCAAAGGATATGATTGATCTTATTCCTCTCCATGGTACAACCAAAGATACGGATATTTTTGAAGCTATAAATAAGGTGGTGTCAGACTACGGGGGATTTGAGAAATGTTCCTGTATTGTCACTGATAGAGCCAGAGCTATGATAGGAACTGAAATTAGAATTGCGGGACTCTTGTAACAAAACAACATCAACTGTCCTATGATGTATTGTTCATCAAGAGATCCTATGTGGAAAATCCTTACGTCAAATGAATGTCATGAAAGTGGTTGTTAAAATAAATATTATTAGAGAGGGCAATCGTGCTTTGACTCGCAGAAAATTTCCTGATTTTTTAGCCGAAGTAGATGCTACATATGAGGACTTGTTACTTCACACCGATATTCGTTGGTTAAGCGCCGGAAACTGTTTGCAACGATTATTCGCTCTATGCAAGGAGATTCCTATTTTCCCGAAAGATGAAGTCAAGTCCAACACTACAGAACCTGAAAATCAAATAGTAGATGCACAATTTTTAGCAGACCTCTTGCATTTTTAACAGACTTGACATCTCTTCTTAACTAATTGAATTTGAACCTACAAATATTGCCAACTTATTTGGACACATAAATGGATTCAATCATAAAATTAAGCTCTTCAAGTCTTCATTAAAAAAAAAATGATTTTTCATTTTTTCCAAGTTGTAAAGAGCATTTTGAAGAAATGAAGGGTTTTGAGGAAGTTTCAAATTTACCTCACATAAAATACATTGACACAATTTCGGAAGAATCCGAAAATCATATTAGCGACTGTAGAAAAATCGAAAGAGAGATTTCAGTTTTTACTCAACCCCTTACAATTTCAATTCAGAATGTGAGCAGAACTGGAATTGTGTGATTTGCAATCAGATCCCTTCTACCAAGGAAGAACTGAAACGGGTTTGAACTTTTTCAAATTGCTGCCAGAAGAACGATACCTCAACTTGCGAAACTTGGGGCTTACACTGGGCTCAGTGCTGGGATGCACGTATCTTTGCGAAAACAGCTTTTCCAACATGAACTTTATAAAATCAAAATATGGATGTTCCCTCTCTGATAAGTCACTTACTCAGTTGCTTCGTTTATCAACAACAAATATTAAGTTAAAATTGATGCATTAGTTAGTGAAAACCAACATCTTCAAATTTCCCACTGATTTTTTTTGTAATTTGATGTTTTTTGAATAAATCAATAAATTAAAAATCAAATAATTAAAATAATAATACAAGGGCGTTTTTTCTTTGTATACCATAAAACTCACTGATAAAGTTGCATACGAAGTATTTTATAATGCGGCCCTCCAAACCGTATTTTTTTTAAGCGGCCCTTGGAGCACTTGCAATTGGACAACCCTGAACTAACCTATAATATGACAGATGTTAGATCGATGTCTTGAGTATGTGTAAACAAAAGTTTGGCAACTTGGTTATGACGACTGTCAGGGGCTAGCCCCGTCTGTTATCATAAATACACTATAATTAATTTTTCCTAGTTTTTTTTTTTTAATACAATCCAGACGAATTTCAATATTTCAATCCTATAAATCTCAAATTATATTAATTGCGTTTTTTTTTTGTAGTTAAGATGACGTTCAACATTCATTTTCTTAAATATTTCATATAATCTAGATGAACTTCAATATTTGATTCCTTTAAATCTGACGCAAAATGACCTGTGCACGTCCATTGATTTACTGTATATTTGTTTGAGCTGGTAAACATTTTCACGCCTATCCTAACACAACATGTTAGTCGTCATAGCTGTCGTCTTCACAGTATCTTCACTTTTAAGAGATTTTAAACATGTTTTGGAATAGTTCCCCTGCACTAACTCACAAATAACTTTAAAACACTTTATTGCACACTTTAAAGCTCTTAAACCATTTTAAAATTTTGCATCAATCCATTGTTGACACTATAATCTTGCCACGATTTCTAAGAGATTTTAAGAGTGTTTTGGGATGGTTTCCCTACACTAACTCACAAATAACTTTATAACACTATTGCACACTTTAAAGCTCCTAAACCATTTAAAGGTTTTGCGCTAATCGATTGTTGATACTATAGTGTTGTCACGATTTCCTATGTAGTAGGATTATGCGATGATTGTTTCATCTCACCGTCGGGCGTACTTCTGGGGTCGCTACTGACAGATGATCGATCACGTGAGGGTGCAGATGCTACAGATGTTGCCATTTGTTTGGCCACCGCTTCTTCGTAAGACGGTGGTAGATCTTCCTGCATGGCTATGGTGCTAGTAGATGAGTAGCTTGTTCGATTTTGAATCGTAGAATTAGGGCAGACGCCTCCCAACTGATTTGGTTGCGATGCATTTTGGGAAATCGGTTGCGCAAAACCTGGCGGATGACTGATCTGAACAATTGGAATATCCGCTGGACTGGCGGCATTTGTGTTTGTAGCGGTGGTAGATCGTGTATTTATTTTTTTATTGATCCGCTGACAGATGTAAGTGCACAACGAAATTAGTACCGCGATCAAAATCCACCCTCCAAATATAAGCAAGAGTTCCCACGACATTGCGACGTTGTGCGTTTTGCTTAGCCGCACTCTCGCGTTGACTGGTTAGGATATGAGACGGCGTTCATTTCGCGCTATCGAATGGATCAGGCTAAATACCTGTGTAGAATTTTCGTAAGTACCCACCTGATAAAGGTCTTTGCACTAACGCCAACGTTTTTATTGATAAACAATGAAAATATAATCTGAAAATGTAAACGTATCTAGTTAAGTCAGCGAACACTGTGACTTAATCCGGATTTTATTTATAGTTAATTCAGTTGCCAAGGGCAAAATTGAGGTACCTACATCAAAAACCAGGAATTATGAAGTCGATTGTAAAGAATGTAAGTGAAATGTATTAGGCAAACAAAGCCCGATATATTTTAATATATTTTAAGGAGCACATTGCTCATTACAGATGTGGCAGACCTAAAAGGTCTAGTCTTGGCCAGTGTATTTTATAAATAGGTCATACTACCAACGGAAGAAATATATCCGCCATTATGACCCGAAAGGCCCAAAGTGGTCTCATCCGCGAACTGATAAAGGACTTCATCAGAGAAATAGTCGTTCAAGTAATTACCAAATAAAATGAACAAAAGTGGGCCTAAAATCGATCCCCGAGGCACGCCTTGAGGTATCTGCAAATCATAGGAATAGAAAGTCCGGTCCCCATTGTAACTGTTAATGAGTTGGGTACGGCCGCTCAGGAAGGATGTGATCCTGTGTTGTGTGTGACCACAACACCCTCCCAAACCATGCATTAACAGTGCTTATGTAGCAGAAGCTCATGACTGACGGTATCAAATGCCTAAACTCCATTCACTTTAAGAAAACAGTAGTGGGCGCTGCGATCGGCGGACGTACCACACAGGAGCAATTAGGATATATTCGGAAATAGCGGCAAATTCAAATTTATTTCAATAGGAACAGCTGATTAAAAT
>JARFOC010008294.1:0-10994 GCA_031763485.1 Osmoderma eremita | reverse complement strand
TTTACACATTGCGAGGCAGCCAATGAATACAATAAGCTGTCTACTATCCATGCTACGCATGTAGGCTCTACGTTGAGCGACACACCGCCTACGTCGCTCCGATCAGGTTGAAACTTGCGCGCATTTTAGATGTGTATATGTATTGCATAGGTGGCTATTGTCATTGCCTTAGGTTCAGTAAACCGTGTTAGTTCCGATCGAAACATACTCCAAGTTTGAAGTGCGAGCAGTCATTCGTATTTTGCAAGCAAATAATATGATTGCTCTACTGATAGACATTCCCAAAAGCCCTGTTAGTGAAATCGTATCTGAATTAGTGTAGTGTAGTAGTATCGAAAAGTGTCCGTTATATACAGCTATATTTATTGTCAAATTCTCGAACTACTACATAAAGTCATTGGGCAGAAAAGAAGAGGAAGGTTGACGAAAGCAAACAGGTTGTTGCATGACAATGCAAGACCGCACACCTCAAATCACACGAAGGCCTGGCTTCAGAAACACAATTGGGAAGTTATTGTCGATCCACCCCATAATCCAGACCTGGCTTCTTCTGATATTCATTTGAAATTTCAAAAACTAAATACTAACGACTTTTGGGGAAGGCGTTATGGGTCGAAAACAAGTAAACAGTTCAAAAGTGGACGCTCAGCTCTGTGCGATGATCCCGAAGGTGTACGATAAACACCATCAACAACGAAAACGGATGAGTCCAGACCTGGCACTTTCTGATTTTAATTTGTTTGGGCCGTTGAAAGTTCATTTGTCGGTTAAATGTTTGAAGACGAAGTTCAAGAGGAAGTACGGCAGTATTTGACAAATTTGGATCCCACCTTTTACGAAGAGGGTTTACAGAAGCTTGAGCCTCGTTGGGATACGTGCCTTAACATTGGCGGCGATTATGTTGAAAAGTAGCCAACAGTTCACGCTTTTACTTAGTATTTGTTAGATTTCTATAAATAAAGTAGTCTGTCTGTAATTCACAAATGTACCTTAGTAACTCGTACATACATGTATCCTATGATTTAGTTTGGATTTGCTTTCATTAATTCGGTAAGGTATTCCTATATTGGAGAACGCTTAGATGGAGCACTCACATTTATTACACGCATAACACAACTTTTATTTTGTAATAATTATAATTTCAATTCCAATAATAGGTACAATGAGAAAAATTTTATCTAAAAAGAAAAACAGTTGCATGATATACGCGGTAGATTTGCTGAACTCAAGTTATTGCAGGTCAACAAAAAACCCTGTGTTTCAAACTAAAGTCCGTCTTAAAATAATAAATTCTATTTACTGCCCCCAAAAAGTGTTATGATTTATTCCTATTTTCAGGGGATAATTCAGGTTTAATATTAATATCAATATTTAAATAATATTTAATCTCAATGTAATCAAAAGTGAAAGAAATAACTTGTAAATCATATTAAGCAAAGTGATATGTCAGAATATTTTGGGATTTATTTATATCTTTTTGTAATTAATAAAATATTTACATAGATGTATCGGTATTCCATAAGCAATGCAACCACAAAATGGTATTAAGAAAAAATATGTACTTATTACATTTTGTTCTTTGAATAGGATACACGCATTAAATCTTTCCAAAGACGAAAGTATTTGAATCGTATCTACGGAATCGAATATATAGCGAATAGTACTGGAGTATAATAAGTACATTTAAGAATCAAGTATATCGAGTCCTGTCCTCGGACTCCTCGCACTACTACCACCAAGTATATCTATCATAGATTAACAATATCATGGTAAACCAGACAGAAGCATTAATCCGGAAAAAGGAAAGATGATAGCGATAAAAGATTACGACAATATAAAAGATAAAATGTGAATGGAAACAACAATGGTGAAAGAAATTGGATATAAAATGTTGAAATGCTAAACATCACTACTTCAACGGAAATGATCAATGGAAGAAGAGCTTTTGTCCAAGGTTTCTCTTCAGGTTTAGAATTGTAAGTAAGGATCTGTGTAAGGAAGTATTTTATAAGGCTCTTATGACATGTTACCTTTCTATTTCTATGTCTAAGAAAAAAGAAATATAATTACCTTCAATGCAATCTGTTATGCAAGCACTTTTACACTGGGAGTTACCATAACTGTATTTTATACATTTTAGATGTAGCGTAGCTTTAAACGTTTCCGTTGGTGCATAAAATGTACAACGAAACAATTAAAGTTATACAATAACCAAGTCTCCTCATAAACTATACGTACTGTTTTCCCGTATTCCAATAAATGTAACGCGCAAAACTTTACGTTCTCTTCAATAGTAAGACAATGAGGGATATAAAGATGTTGATATTGTCTGATGTAATGCCGACGAAGTAGTTAATTGCGTCACGGTCTCGGTCGTAAAGCGGAAACCTAGCAGTTTATATTTTAATTACCCAAAACTTAGGTCGTAAGATGCAATGCGTTAAGGACTTCGGTAAAGATTTTATTCATTGAAATGAATTTGGAATTCAATTATGAAGGGGGGCAATTAAACACGATCACCAGTCAACCACATCATAGTTACAATACTTAAAGAGTGAGTTAAACTTTACGAATGGACAAATGACGTTGGAACATTCGAAAACAGAAATTCGTGAAGAAATACGTCAAGAAATTATTTTCAGAGAACTTGCAAACGGTATACAATTTTCATAAAAATATTTCGTTAAATCTTGGACTCTTGAATTTTACTTATCTACGTACAGTAATATAGTTGATATATGACCTTAAAAATAAAATTATCCAGGTCACCAGTAGAATATCACTTATTACGACCAGGATATTTTTCATGTGTATGTTCTACTGAGGATGGCAAATTAGTTGCCAAAATACATATCTAGAGTCCTTAACTCATTAAGGTGGTAATGGTATCTTTTGTGTTAGTTCTGCAATTTCCACCGTATCCTATTTTTATACTCAATCTATTTCTTAATTCTGAATAGACAAGCCCATACAAGGGAAAAGTTCTTTCAAAACCAGCAGAAGAAGCATTTTCACACAAGATTGGAACGATGATGCTTGATTAATTTCTAGAACATCCTTCTGAGATATCCATCATTTACCGCGTTTACATTTTGTAATATTTCTAGCGAAAACATTGTTTGCTCGAATGAGCTTGCAACTTAATAACTGATGGTAATAATCCTATACCAGAATAATATTTGAAAATCGTTCCTAAAGCTGAATTTTCTTCTTGAGTTCTAATACGATCAAGCAAATAAGAAGTGAAAATTTTTGTTTTATGTTCTCTTCAGAACTTTTAAAAATTGCGCCTAAATGTTTCCATTCTTTAACTGCGTGAGAGAAACAGGCACGTTTCTGCTGAATTCTGTCAAGTGTCACAGAGATTGGTTTCAATAAAGTCTTCGCCTATTCTTTTAATTTGAATATTGGAATCCTTTTTAAAAGCCAATGGATCAATGTCATCTTCATGTTCTTCACAAATTTGTAATAATTTCGACCACTCACCGACGTATATTTCAAAATAGTCAGAAAGTGTATTCCATCCAACATCTGCGATAGTATTAATTCTACATGTTCTATCACTTGTTTAATTTCCAAAACAAATTCAGTGTATGGCCAGAACATTTATTAGTTATACTGGTATATTTCAGATGCAGGGGCTCTGTAAGTTCTTATCTCATACTACTCATATTAGCCGCAATGTCTGTGACAAAGCTAGTTATCTTGTAATTATACTCAGTGTTACACTTATTTATTACATCAATGGCCATATCTGTAAGACAATCAGATGTATGTGGATGCCCTCATATGTATCTCTACTTTCGAACAAGTAACTGTTTACATCTTATGTTGTCAAAACTACACAAATTATTATAAACATTTAACCATCCATGAAGGGACATACAAACTGACTTACCCGAAAAGAAATTTTTACAATATTTTGATTTCTACTCTTCAAATATTTCTTTTAAAGAACCAACGATAACTAAAACCTAGAAGGTGGAACATGTCATGGCCTTAACATCAATTACTTTTCGAACTTCTTTACATTCAATTGACCTGAAGCTACAATTAGTTGCAAAATGGCCCTAGTTATCTGCTTGACAAATGCTTTGCTCTTTGCCTTACCTGTTCTAACAACAAGCTAGCTCAAAGTGTCAGCATCGCTATCAGTGTTACTGCTGCAGCGGTAAGGCGCCAAGATGAATATTGGTATCGCCACCCAAACTCCCAACTTTTTTTTGTTTTTTATATGTTGTACAGATACAGCTTCTTCAATTTATTTTCCATGTCTTGACAGTTGGGATTAATTTATATTTTCACCTTCACCATTTGAGCGAATCATATTTGTTGTCGACCTTGCAAGTCTTTATCGCACTTTTATGTTTGTCAACGACAGCTCTCTTAACAAAATATTGCCAAATACTTTCCACATCCTTTAACACGTTCAGTATAGTTCAGTATTCAGTTGTCCTTCTCATCCCAAGCATGTTTGCTTCCGTCCAAAAAAGTCGGTAACATTCTTCGTCTTTCCTGTATTGAACTGTAGTCCCATTTGTTCTCCTGCTTCTGTTAATGTTTTTTTTTATATTTTCTTCTAACTCCTTACGACTATTAGTTACCAGCACTGTGTTGTTAGCTCTGCCAGACGCTGGTGCTCTCTGTTGTACATTCCTGTTGCTTTTCCTTAAAACCTGTTCCAACGGCAGGTTAAACAACACATATTGTCATGTATTATTATATAAGTTGGTCACCCAAGAAAAGATCAATAATAATAATGACCTGTGACAATTACCCATATTAATTGTTCTAGATGGCAAAGCGATGATGTTAATATTGATGCTAGATCGGAGTGCCTATAGACTATTTGATATTTTGGAGTCATTTCAATTTATGGGTAATACTACTGACCCCACACGTATCTTTACAAATTGTAATGGTGTAACTAGTGAATCAGCGATTGATTACTCGGTAAATATCATTCCTGTAACTAAATTTAAGAAATAAATTGGAACGCTAATTTGGCTGATCATTTTGCTTGTACATTGTATTTTGATGTAATAACGTGTGAGCAAAGACAAAAGAAATACCATTTTTAGTTATAGAAATGTTTATGGTGGTACCATGGCGAACTTATTCCATATAAAAAATTGTGATTGGACAGCTGAGTTTATTGAATGTGAAAACTCAGATACCATGTTTTGTAAATTTTTTGAAAATATTATATGGTATTAAGATATATACTGAGGTGGGTAACTAATGCAAATAAATTTTTGGGAGCTAATTTCAAGGATTTCTTTCATCTGGTGAAACACTCTAATTGTCCAGAATTGTCGGAACTTTATAACATCAAAAAAATTAGTTACAAAAAATCCATTGAAATGGCAAAGCGAAGTTACTTCAGTAATAAATACAATTTGACATCTCGAATAAAATCTCTGATAAAATTTCTGATAGTAAAAAAGTATGCCAAGCATTCAGTAAGCATTTCAAGTGTTGCCAGTGACAGTATTAATGCTATGTACGGTCCACAGTTAGCTAGACTGCCACCGTCGATAGATATTGCATTGCCTACAATGTATTTTTGGCCGATTTCTATGGCTGAGGTTGATGCGGCTATATCTATATTAAGTACTTTTTCTAAAGTGTTTGAATTTGTTATTTGTTCACAAATTACTAATTACTTGCACAAATACAAAATTTTATCTCCCGCACGGTATGGTTTCCAAAAAAATAAAATAAAGGTCGATATGTTGCGGGTGTCTTTTTTGATCTGTCCAGAGCATTTGATAGTAATAACCCTGATTTTCTACAGGTGAAACTGTATCGGCTTGGAATACGTAAACCTCTGCAAGGCTGGATAACATCTATTGTATCAGACCGCAAAATGAAATTGCTATTGCGGCAGACCGAATCGGAGTTACAGTCGGTTGGTCTTGGTGTACCTCAAGAGCCGGTTCTTGGTCCCTTGCTCTTTTTGCTTTATATAAATGATTTGCCGCAGTTTATTTCGAATGCTCATGTAGTAGTATTTCCTGATGATAATACGGTTGCAGTGTCATCAGATTCCAGCGATAATCTAGAGCGTGAAATTTATCGCGTTGTTTGTGAATTTGAAAGCTGGTACAATGCATATAGGCTGATTTTAAACAATGCAAAGTTTCATATATCCATTTTAATCAGAGAAGACATGCCTTGACTTTTCACAACATATATCCCATGTGTGTAAAAAGCTTAATCAAGTTTATTTTGCTATTCTCCAGCTAAAATCAGTTTTAGATAGTGACTCGCTGCTTTGTGTATATTACTCGTTGGTATACTCTTCTATCTCTTACAACATCTTGGTATGGGGACGAGGCATAGGTTACAAGCGTGCATTTGTTACAAAAGAAAAGAATCCTGCGCTTCATGTTCGGTTTGGGACCTCGCGATAGTTGTAGACTATTATTTCCTGTTCACAACCTGTTGACATTGCCGAGTATATACATGTACAAAATAGTCACTTATATCTTAGTGACGAGAGGAACTATCGGACTAGACAAAGTGACCTTTGTATACCATCCAAACACCTTACATCTCTTTTCGAGAAATCACCAATGTATTGCCTTGCCACATTGAATAACGGTTTGCCTTTGCATATAAGAAAGATGAATAATCTAAAGGATTTTAAGCGAAATTGCAAGAATTTTTAATTAATAAGTGCTACTATTCTCACGAAGAATGTTTATCATTGTGATGTATTTCTTGTTCTTAAATTGTTTTAACTATGTTTGCCAAAATTAGTAGCATAGATCTTCTTCAAATGCGTTTCGTCCTTCGTAATAAATCAAATTCATTATCTGTGTTCTAAGAAACCATGCCCAATTTACAAAACATCTAGTATTTAACCACCTGCTATTGTTACAGTATGGTATTCTCCTAATTGTCCTTAACAATGTAATTTCCTGCGCCCAAGTAAACATTCCTTCACCGTAACGTAAAGAACAGCTGTCGTAAATTTCGGGTCACACTCCGGCAATCCTTACACGGTTGCCATCGAAGTAAATCATACAAAGTAATAAAGATGTTCATTAATGTTAGCATTATAATTTAGCGGAGTGTGCTCGAGCTGGTATAAGCTCGAGGCACGGCGAAATACCTTCACTGCCGGGTTTACATTAACCCGGCAACAGTAAGAAGATAAGATGGCTACAGGGGTCTCACAACCGACGAGCATAGACGTAGAATGAGTGTGTACAATATGTATATACAACGAGGCGGTTCCTAATTAATTCACGTGTCTCCGAGATGTTCATTATTTATGATCGTTCTTGGCGGGGAATTAGGCTGGAAATTATCCTTGTCCTCTTTCGGAAGTAGGTACATACATAATTGAATTGTTGTCGAATTGGGATGAGAGTTAGCAACTAGTTCGATGAATTTCGCTTCATATTTCAAAGGCTGCGATTTTAGGAGGACCAAGTAAGAAGTTGATAATGTACCAATTAATATTACTTTGAAATCCTTAATTCAGTTTAGAAACGGGAAATAGAACTCACGTCTAGTTTACATATGAGAGAAATTTAAGTTGTAACCACCTACTATTAACGTGATCACTTTGTTAACAGTGTAATTTATAAGTTGTGCTAAGGATACCTTGTAGTTAACCAAGAATAACAACTTGCTCTCTCACTAAAGGTGGTGCAGATAAGTTTAAGCAGGTAAATGAAGTATGGGTTTTGATCGACTAACTTCATATTCTGCGGTAGAACTTTTCGTGTCACGTTATGCCAAGAAATTCTTGATAAGTATAAATAAAGGGTTACTAGAAAGGAAATACACTTTTAAAGTAATACAAAATAATAGTTATCTAATGAATATATTGTTTTAGTTTCCCAAATTGGTTATGGTTGGTAATATCCACATGGTTTTTGTAGATAAAGCGGACATGTTGAGAAAAACATATGCCAAGATAGGAAGAGCAAAAAATGGTGGCACAGCATATTTCGGCATTTTGTTGACCGTACAGTTGTGAATGCCTATGTTTTTTTTTTACAACAACGATGGTAAAAATATAGTTTCGATTTGAAAGCTTTCAAACTGAACTTATCAGTTGCTCTAATTTGGACTAACAATTGTAAGAGAAAAGGACGCAAAAGCGATCATAGGTCAGAAAATAACTATAAACCAGGTATTACAATGGAAACACGGTTGAACAAGTTTACTCATCTTCCAGTATACGATGCTTCAACAAGATGTGCGAATTAAAGCCACAAAGCAAACCCTGATAGGTCGAAATGACTTTATATCGAATGTAAAGTCTCATTATGTTTATCTCGTACAAGAAATCGTTTCGCAGCTTTTCATAAATAAACATATACAATTAATTGCATCGTTTTTTAATAATTTTATATCTAGAGGGTAGGGAGCATAGGGATGCATGGGGTCCTTTCGAGAGAAATTTAGAATCTATATTAACAGGAACGAGCAACATTAGCGCAGGTATAATTAATTTTTGAAATTTTACCAACAAATGCAAACATACTTAAAAAATCTATACCGATACAAGAGGTGCTTTCCTAGACTTTTGACTGGCAAAATCACGAATGACCATTGAGAAGGACCATTTTCCTATACAGTTAGCGACCATCACGAATAAAAAGATTCTAATTGCTTTTTCGATATCTGTCGTTGACCACCAGCGAGACAAAATCGACCCTGGGGATCCATATCACTTTGGGAAATATAAATATATACCCACAACCATCATAGGAATTATATGCTAGGTAGGAAGCAATACTACATAAGTCTGGTAGGTTTATATCCATAATTATGAACACCGTTTTAGAAAAATCCACTGCGTAGTCGATCTGCGATTGCTGAAATGAAGTAGAAGCGACAGGATTCGTCCAAGTTGTTGTACCAGCAAAATTTATAGCTGCAAAAATTTAACATAAGCGACTGCAAATAACATATCACAGTTAGTACAACATCTATGTAATGATGACAAGGTTAAACGTCGAGATGTCAGCTTTAAAAGTTCTAATGTAGTGAAGAGGAGACAAATTCATTCTCAGTGACTAGCAATTTCCCATGTATATGGTAAAATTAATAAATACAACGTCCAAATATAGGAAACAAAACATCCATGATCGCCCTCGGACCATTAGCGAAATTTTCCAAAAGTGAAGGTGTTCCCACAAGCGGGTGTATAATTCCTTCTGAATACAACACACAAGAGATCTTATCACCAAATATTCATCAATCGGTTGAGGAATAGAAACAATTGCACCTTTCAATAGGAGGAAGCATCTCCCCGCTGGCCTATATATCTATGTGCCTATAGGACCAAGGACTAAGTTTACCTTCTTTCGTTCCCTATTGATGGGGGTTAGTTAAAGCTACACAATTACGGGTGTGCAATCAAATAGTTAATACAGCTATGTTACAACACCGAATTTTTGGAAGAACTAAACGAATCGACTTGATGTGTGCCGTATGACACGAGCGTATTTTGAACATTTGTGAGTTTTCAAAGTAAAGTTTAAGAATTACTTTGCAAAACAATATAGATTGCAAGGACTGCGAGGTAGCTTAGTAACATCACTCGTCACTAGGGATGGGACAAACGGTTATTTTCAAACAACTATTATCACCGCGACGTTATTTTCCAATAACCGTTATTTTAAACAGTTCTTGTTATTATCATTCCCGGTGCTTTCGGTATGCTATACATAATAACTGCGATGTAATATAATAACTGTGCCATATATATTATAATCAGTTCTCTAGTTGGAATATCAAACATTTCGCTGTTGGGATCGCTTATATATAAATATATTTATAGAAAGAAAAACACACAACTAGTCCAAACGGAGAATACAATGTAGACACGCTTAAGAAATAGAAATGCATATCGAATTATTAACTTGAAGCAACAGCAAAATTGGATCGAATGTTATCGGCTACCTGTTATTTTAGTAACTGTTAATATTGAAAATCGAGAATCGGTTAAAGCAGTTATCGGCACGGTTATTAATAATAGCAGTTATCGGAACAGTTATTAATAATAGTTATCGATATACTAATCGCCCATCCCTATTTGTCACCTCACAATAAGTCATTAATTCGGGAATACGTGTATTCGCATTGTCAACCGCATGACCGAATACTCGTATTTCCAATACGTGTCCGAATTATTCAATTTATTGTAGGGTGAAGACTAGGGTTTAGCGGACAAGATACGAGCTCGAGCCTTTCCGATACAGTGCGATACATTGTAGTGGGGCGAGAGAGCTCAGGATTCCCGAGATAGCTTGGTCGGCCGTACACCGTAGGCGAAATGAATGCATACATATTATAAATACGCCTGGCGTATTGCTTTTTCACTTGTGAGAATGATCTGACCGGAATACTTTCTCTTCTAAAATATAATTTAGATGAACACTTGTATTTTATTATCTTGTTGAACAAAGACATTTAAAAATAATAGATAGAGTACAACGATTCTATACAATTCTCTAATACAATTATCTTTAAACGAATTAGGTCCTACTATCTAATTAGTAATTTGGATAAACAGTAAACTTTCAATCATCATTTTTTTATATTTATTACTGCGTTTATATATTAAGTCCATTTGTTCATACATACATACGAGGTGTGTAAATTAAGTAATGAGACTGACAACGTAGCGTCTGATATGGCAACACGGGAAGCACGAGACATTGTAATACGCGTTCAATGCATGTTTGAACTCGATCAAGTCATTTGGTTGTCCGTTGGTGTTTCTTCCATGAACCCAGTTTTAGTAGTGCGTTCTACAAATGAAAGACATTAGTTTCCAGCAACGGTTTGCTTCAGACTTGGGCAAAGTGCAACAGAAACTTTTGCAAAACTTCAGCAGGCCTACGGAGACAGTGTTTTATCAAAGGCCCAGGTTTATCGGTGGTTTAAGGCATTTTCAGAAGGAAGAGAGTCGATGGGAGATGGGCCACGCAGCGGAAGGCCTTCAACTGCAAGAACCGATGGCA